>NQII01001816.1:117887-158807 GCA_002778355.1 Clitarchus hookeri
CATCATTACATCTCTTTATTCACACAGCTATTATTTCCAACATTAAATAATTTATCTCCACTATTACTCTTTTTATTTCTCAGCGAGCACAATATTTAATGTCCGTCTCAACTCTAATTATTGAAGTCCTCCTCAGTGTTCTGTTTGGTTATAGTCAATTAATTCACACTCATCATTAATACGTACGCAGCCTGTCCTTTGCCGTTATTTGAAATGTCTTACACCCGTGCAGCCAGCTCTTAGTCCAGCTTGCCAGTCGCACCCTTCACTGCACAGAGTTCACTCTGTTGCCACTCGTTTCTAACTGCTTATTTTGAGCGCTTTTGTGTCACGTGTGTATACAGCTCACAAAGAACCGGATGATGGACCTGTGGCAACAAATTAATATTTTAATAAATCCTCTGTTTCCAGTAAGAAGCCAGTGAAAACAGAGCTTGCTTTCGCTAAAAGTTTACAGCCTGCTGTGTGCAACAACGGGAAGACACACATGTCTGTCAAGGTGTTAAAAATATCCTTGTGAATTAATATTTTGTTACAACTTGTTATTTTTGCTCTAAAAACAATTAAACAAGAATGCAATTTTTTAATTTTTATGGGGTTAAAGTTAATTAAAATAAGTAAAGTTTTGTCTTACAAGGTAATTTATGGGAACAATGAAGACTCGTTGGTAATATCGACATTTTACAGTATTTAGCAAATGTAATGTGTAATTTTGCTGCAAAGCCATGCAAAAATTCCTCAAGTACAATTTTAACACATGTTTTGCATATGGGTTGAGGGGTAGATCAGAATCGGTCCAATTTTGAGTATTTTAACACCTACACATAAAAATTTGGGAATTCCGTGTTTAAAATGTTGATATCATAGAAGGGCATATTTGACATAGTTTTGTCCTCTAAATGTTTACCAACATTGAGCAAAGTAAGTTGTACCAAGTGTATAGCCCATTTTCAATTGCAATCTTGCTGGAAAATCAGAGGATTTATTATTAAAATGTTAATTTATTTCAACAGACATGACTGTTCTGAATAAACTGATATAATGTAAGGGCATATACGACACTTGTTTGTCACCAAATAAGCACAGTGATGAAGTGCTGCATTACTTGCAGCAAACGCAAGTTTAATTTCATGGGAAAATGAGAGGATGTGGTCTTGAAATATTAATTATTGGACTTACTAAAGAAACAGATCCTAATGACAGTATTTATTCCCTGCTTTCTCAAACATCACACTTTTTAANATGCATGCATGCACACACACACACACACACACACACACACACACACACACACACACACAGGCAAGCCGTGACTTTAAAGAAAAAAATAGATATATATATATATATATATATATATATATATATATATATATATATATATATATGCGTATAAAGGCTACAAACCCCGTTACTCGCTACAAATCGCTAGAATCTCGTCAACCTGCAAATATACAGTACAGCATCACTTTCATTGTATACTTCTATTTTTTCCGTTACCACAGAGTAAAACTACCTGTTTTTCTCTGAGCGATATATTGATTGTTCTCTATGAACATGGTCATGTAAAGCAGAATGATCAACGTGGCTTTGTGATCATGCAGTTGCCATGCTTTGTAACGTCCTATACAGTGAAGTGATCGCATGTGCTCAGTATTTTATGATCACCAATGGGTTTTTGTGGGACGTATGTTATATTGGCTATATTGATGATGACCATTGAAGAAAATAGTATGCAAAACTTTAAATTGTAATTTAAAACTTTAATTATACTTACAGTATTAATTGTTTAAAATAAGTTTATAAAGTAATATGCAGACACTTACAATCAGTGAAGCGTTTCCAGCCCGGTGAACGTCATTGTATATGTGCTCCTTTTCGTTACGTCTGTGCAGTATCTTGCTGGTGTTGTCGGAATATTTTATCAGAAGCTAATTAGTTTTGTATTTGCGTTCATTAAGCGTAGTTGGTTGTAGGTGCATTTTTAGTGTGTTTTCTTGCGTGAAATGTAATGACACGTGTCATTGTAAATTGGCTTCGTCTGCCATTTTCAGCAAGCAACTCTAAAGAAGCGCCAAATATACAGTACGTTTATTCAGTCAGCTGAAACCAGAGTTTCTGTGACTGGGGTTTCAGAAAACAGAGTTTATGTGCAATATAAATGCTGCAAAAGTGAGGTTTCGCTGTATCTAGAAACCAAGTTTTGTAATTAAAGTTTTGCATTGAATGTTAGGTTTTGTGTGCAATATAAACAATGAAACTTGTATTTAGTTTGTAAATGTGGTATGAAATGTGCTACTAAGATCTGTTTTGAAATGCAAAACAAGATGTTTAAATAGTTAAATATAATGTGTCTAAGGCCGGTATTTCAGAACGTTTTTATAAGTGTTTTGGTACAGAATGTTATAATGCTAGCCAAGGCATTAGTTAAGCCATGGCCTAAGCTTTAATCTTAGGGCTCCAATTTTGATGATTTATCCTTAGCACAAATGAAACCTACGCATGCGTAAAACGCATATTATTTTTCCGGAGCATGTCTGCAAGAATACTATGTAATGTGCACGACATATTTTAAAGGCTTCCGTCATTAAAAACAATGCAAAACATGTAATAACTGAACGTGTATATCATTTATTCAGATTCACCAGGTATGCAATGTTTTAGCGCAATGATAATGTGTCCGTCTGCGACCTACGCCTTTCGAGTTCAAATCATGGTCAGTGCAAGTTTTTTTAAGGTTTTAAAATTGACTAGAACTTTCTTATTTTCACATGTATTATGTTGAATAAAGTCTATTTATTTAAATAACAGTACTAAGTATTAAAACACTTAATGATAGATTGTTAACAGTATAATATAATGGTGATTATTTGACAATAGGCCTTTGCTATTGGTAATAATTACGTCTCTCAGAATTTATTCAATAAAACCCACTATTCACGTTCGAAAGGCATTTTGCGTTTCNACGCCTTTCGAGTTCAAATCATGGTCAGTGCAAGTTTTTTTAAGGTTTTAAAATTGACTAGAACTTTCTTATTTTTACATGTATTATGTTGAATAAAGTCTATTTATTTAAATAACTGTACTAAGTATTAAAACACTTAATGATAGATTGTTAACAGTATAATATAATGGTGATTATTTGACAATAGGCCTTTGTTATTGGTAATAATTACGTCTCTCAGAATTTATTCAATAAAACCCACTATTCACGTTCGAAAGGCATTTTGCGTTTCTCCCTTTTTATTTAAAGATCTTATTTTGTATTGCAAAAGAAAATAGTATATAGTGTGCGCTTTCTACAAAGGTAAAACCATATCCTCGGTGGCGGAATAAGTTACAACTCCAAAGCAAGTACAATATCATTGTTATGTTCAGGGTTAACAATAACTTTGATTTACATAGAATATCTAATTAACTAGTTTGAATTAAACTGGTTTTACAGTAATAGGCAAAGAGAGAAGGTACCATATTCACAAGCAAGAAACACACTGACAGTTAAGAGGAGGGGGCAGGCAGAGTCCATTGTTATTAGTGCTGACAGCACAAGGTGATGGTAATTATTTATATATATGCGCTGCTTGCAATACAGTGCTTGCCAAGAGAAACCCAATGCACAGTGACCAAAATAGTGCAACAAACTTACTTTTAAACACATTTCCCTCAAATTTTAACTTTTTTAACCCAAATGTTTTACCTTTCCTCAATAAAAGGGGTCTCAACAGTGGAATTCTACTGTATTAATGTTATCTTATTTTTAAATGTTGAAAAAGTAAAGTGTAATGAGTGAGAGAGAAAGTGGTGATGGAACAGCATCAGTTTGGGTGTGTGTGGTTGCAGGTGCTGGTGCTGTGGAAACACACGGCCATGCCATTTCGAGTGTATGCTGCGCAGCGCGGAGCCGACCCCGACGTGCAGGAGGTGGAGCAGTACGCACACCTCGTGGGCACGACCTGTACGTGCCGTATGTTGCTCATCAGGCCGTAGCGCTACCTGGACCTAGCACTTCCAGTTGGCACACTTCTCACCTGTGGTGCACGTTAGCTGATGCAGTTACACAGACTGTTAGCGCTCGTGGCTAGGCTGTCAGGCAGGACCTGTTGAGCTTTCAGTTTGGTGAAGACTGGTCGCAATTTCACAACACAGTCCTAACTTTTTAGAAATTGTATTCCTTTTGATTACTGTTATGTTAATTTGCATTGTTTCCTGCTATAAACTTATCAAATGAAGTATTTATACATTTTATTAACCAAAGAAAAGTGTCACCTAAAGTGCATAATAATAAAACAAGAACTCTACAGCAAAAGTAATGTGTGTCTCTTCCCCCTCTGCTTCCTATTCTCAACCTCGCAATTCTGTGTCGCTGTGTGGTTCCTGTTGATTTTCTCCTGGAACACTTCTCAGAAAGCCTTATAATGTCCTTATGTTTCAAGATGACATGTGTTATAGGTATTACTCAGTTGCCAGAAGGTACAAATAGTATCAATATAAGACCCCATGAAGTGTAAAGTTGACATGTGCTATGCTACCTCAGTTTACATGCACGTTAGTATCCCATGTCATGATCTCCTGACCTGCAGCAGACAACTGGATGGACATCTGAATAAACCGCAGACTTGGAGCCACCATCTGCAAGTGTACTACTTTATAGCATGCTGAAGTACAGAGAGTGAGGTAGGGAAACTTCCCTTCCACTAGTAACCCCTAACAAGAAGATTTAGCCAGAGTGCATATAATCATATTTGGGGTAACATTGTACTATTTAGGTGTAACTTTGTGCCAAGGCTTTTACATCATGTTGATGAATTCTTAAGGTGCAACAATTTTATTAACAGTAAAATTACGGTATAGAGAAGGTTTAGTAAAACTTTACTAAAACAATCCCTCACTGTTTCCAGAAATAAGGTTATGACAGTTTGGTCGCTATAGATATTTTGGGAAATTTTGGACTGATTTTGACCTACCCCAAATATTTACACATAAGAGCTAGAAAAATTAGTATTTATTTTTTTACAAAATTAGCATCTATGGTTTTGTGAAATTGCCAGTTTTTCAATTTAGCAGTTTAACTGTGTAAATAATCTTATAAACTGAATATACATAAGTATTTACAAAAATTACTGTTTTGTTGAAGAACTCTTATGTTGTGTGTCTGGGTTTCTTAAGTCACATAAAATCTCGCGTACATCATGAGCATTTTAGCTTTAAAATTACAAATAATGATAGGATGAAAAACATGAAACTATTGCCTAGTAACTTGCTAGGTTCTTACTATTGCTTTTAAAAAAAATTCAAAATATTTTTATGGCATATAAAGATAGCAAAAAGACTCAATGACAGCCTTCTAGCTGAAATAAAAATGCTGCAATAAGTGGAGTGGAGAAATTTGGGCAGCTCTTAACAATGGGGGTCTTTGAGAGCAGATTTAGGGTGAGTATGGAGCAGCATCGAAATGCAAGGGTGGGGGTAACTGGAGATCCCCGAGATAACCAGCCAACCAGTTGCATCGTCCGACAGGATTTCCACATGCGGAAATCCAGGAGTGACCCACCGGGAATCGAACCCGGCTCGCCTAGGTGGGACCACTACACCACCGCAGTACCACTGCAATAAGTTCTCTTGTCCTGTTCTCNTCGCCTAGGTGGGACCACTACACCACCGCAGTACCACTGCAATAAGTTCTCTTGTCCTGTTCTCTTGTCTTTTAAAACATTATTGTAGCTGGGAAGAAGTCTCACTCTCCAAGTTCTTTTTACAATATGAACTTATATTTTCATAACTAATTTTAAAATTTTTATGTTTTTGCCATTTTATTGGCATTTTGTAATGAATTTTTGCAAGTTACTAGCTTTTCAGTGTATTTAGGGGGGGGGGGGCGAGGAGATAGCATTTATGACAAAAAATAAGCTAAAAATACCATTAAAAGCAGAAATTTGTTTTTAAAAAATGGCATTGAAAGTTCAAATTAGCACTAATATATCATTTATAGCAACTTACAAAAATTTTCCAGGCTGTACTTATAGCTCTACTTATACGTCAAAATTTGCAAATTTTTGCATGAAGTCTGTGTTCAATTGTCTCTAGCACAAAACAACATTTTTTTAAAATTTAATACAAATTTATTTTAATAGATGTCATTTCAAAAAGATTATAACCCAGAGGCGTATACTTAGCCACCCCTTGTTACCCAAAATGTTAAAAAAAACTTTGAGCAAAATAAGGTTTTACGATGCATTGTAAGTCCATATTCAGTCATTTCTGGCATAAAATCAACATGCTTTTTCCATGGAAGAATATTTAGTTTGATAGACTTCCAAATGAAATGATACACAATATGTGTACTTGACCTCCCCTTGTCATCATAAATGGTTAAGTATTGTGTGATGACAGAGAATGAAATCAATATTCAGTGGCTTCTTGTGGAAATATCGGAGGGTTTGTTACTGAAATACTGTATTTATATATTTCAATAGACACATGTCCTCTGAATAAACTGATATATCCTAGAAGGGTATTTACAAAACCTCTTTGTCGCCAAATAATGTGCAATCACACAGCACCCATAACTAATGGAAAGTGCAAAGTTTGATTTATTTATTGCTTAAGGTCGTAAAGAAACAAATCTAATGACCGTATTTATTTGCATGTGTCTCAAAAATTACAAAAATAATTTTTGTTAAATATTATTTGCTTTAAAATGGGACATAGTGGTTGACAAGGTTTGATTGCCATGAAGTAGTGTTGCAAACATAGATAAATAGTTGCTTTACAAGCACTGGATGAGTCCTGGGAGGGCGGCCACTAGCAGCTGACAACACATGCAATCAATAACCTGCCAGGTACCTACAGACCATACCCATAACTGCTTGCCATCCCTCCCCTCCAGGTGATGTTGCACATGGTTAGAGCCAAGATTATATGGCGAATAGTGATAAAACCAAAATAATGGGAAAAAATAATAATTTTTTAAGGTGATCATCATTTAGATTTGAGTGAATAACAGCGGTAAGTATCCGACACTATCCAGAGAAGACTAAAATAATAATTTAATGAGAAAAGCAAAATTATAAAAATTGTTTTAGTTCCAGGATTCAATGTTTTTCTTTATAAAACCTTATCCAAGCCATTCGTGTAAAATGGTGACAAAAATACCAAAGAGTGATTTTAAATATATGGTAATGAATGCTGTGTTATTTTAGTTTGAATAAAATGCCCCGTCTTGTTTATACGGTTGCATAAAACTTAAATGCAAATATGTATATAAGGATAAATTATCGTTGACTAATCAACAATTCTTAATAATTAAATATGCATTAAAATAACACAGTAAAATTTTTGCTCTAATAACACACAATTTAAGTAATGAAGTCGCAATTTAACTCTTCTATAAAAAAAACCAGATAAAACCAACATGTTACTTTTAAAAATGTATTTTGTCTTAAAATAAAATCACAAAATCTTGCAGTTACACGTGGTTAATACTGATCTTCAGGTGCGTACAATCAAACCAATGGATTACTTGCATGTTTAGTATTAATTATTTGTATGTACACGAATACATACACCACAATAGTAGACATTTTGATACATCTGCAGATATTTTTACCATCGTAAATACCGTAGACAAATGTGATTTTTGCATTACCCTACCAAAATCAAATGCATACGTTGCTTCAAGACACTTCAATATGCAAAATATTTTTCCCATATTTTTGTAGTACTGTAGCAATATATGGTGGAAATAAGCTACTGATTACATTATAAAAGTAGACAGAATGCACAAGTATAGTCCATTAATGATTTCTGATGTTTTGAAACAAACTTTTAAAAATCACTCCAGGAGTAACATGTCGACCTTGACACGTGGCAGCCGAGGTGCTTGGCATGTCACCTAGTCTACAGGGGTTTTTAAATGGGTTCGGGCAGAGAACCCTGGGAGGACTTATGGGCTGGTTCAATGCTTGTTCGTCCCTGCCTTTGAGGAGCCCCGTATACAGTCTCATCCTGGTCGGGCGGCAGCTCGCTACGTTAGCATCAAGAGGTGACTAGAATGGCTGTTGATGCTGGCTTACCACCTGCAGGCCGATGCTGGGACTGACGGATGGCTGGCTGGCTGTCTGGCTGTTGTGGGCGGCTGGTGCTCTGCTGGAACTGGCGAGTCCTAGAGCTCCCGGACTCCGGGTGGTTGCAGCAGGCAACGTTGATCAGCGAACGGCGTCGGCGATGCCCAGTCCCACGGGCAGTTCGAGTCAAAGACGGACAACGACTGGGTGTTGAGTTCCTCTGGTCCACTGCGGTGGCGTAAACAGATATCTAGGGATGAGTGAGAGGTGAGGCCCCTGTAGTCGTTGGGCGACTTGTGCCTGTTCCCGAGCAGAGGAGTAGCTGAAGGCTGGCTGGGAAGGGCTACCTGGTAACCGATTGGCAGTAGGAGTCGTAGCTGCCTTCTTATCTGCCCACTTAGTCCCTCCTTGTCGGGTGAAGGGTATGAGGTAGGTTCTACTCACAGATGCAACAAACAAGGGGTAGGTGACAGAATTCCGTAGTTAAAGTACCCAGAGGCAATGGCGTTAAGCTGCATCAGTCCTGGCGCTCCAACTGGCAAGTTTCACGCGGTGGATGGAGCGGGTTAGCTGACTTATGGTGGCACTAAAGCTTCGTCATGAGTAGAGACCTGAAAAAATAGCATTTGCAATAAAACGAAAAATATTGCAAATTTTAGTATTTTGGTGCGAATAAAGTGATTGTTACAGCTTTACTTCAAATAAAGCTAATTTGAAAATTTACACAGACCTAACCAATATTCGCGGAATGAGTGTTACAAAATGATCTTTCTTGTTGCTTTGCCTAAATATGGCAAAAAAATGAACANGACCTGAAAAAATAGCATTTGCAATAAAACGAAAAATATTGCAAATTTTAGTATTTTGGTGCGAATAAAGTGATTTTTACAGCTTTACTTCAAATAAAGCTAATTTGAAAATTTACACCGACCTAACCAATATTCGCGGAATGAGTGTTACAAAATGATCTTTCTTGTTGCTTTGCCTAAATATGGCAAAAAGTGAACATCGACAGGCAATGAATGTTTATATCATGTTTTGTGGTTGAGGTTAGGAATACTCGTCGCACTGTTTACCAAACGGCCACCTTCTTCGTTGCAGCAAGTTACTTTTGTGTGTTTAAAATTTTGAATTTCTAAGGGTCAATAATTTGTGGATCACATTTTGTAACATTCTTTGAACAGCACACCCCTTCCATTTTTTTTTTTTTTACATCAAAAATATAATAATCACCAAACAAAATTGTTACTGTTAAGATAGCTGTATTTATTACAAGGCTGTGACGGCCATAGAATACAATTGGCCAGAGAATATTTGTTAGTAAATCTGAACGTAAATTAGGACACGAGTTAAGATGAAATTTTATTACTGCTGTATGTGACAAAACTAAGATACAATGGCGTATTCACACTATCGTTGTTTATCTAAAAGTTAAAAGTTTTATAACAGAAATAATAAAAATATACTTGTTATGTTAGCAAACTAAACAAATTGCAGTTATACCAATGCTCGTTTACATACAAATTACGGAATTGGAATTGAAATTTGGTTCCTCGGAATAATTGCAGACCTACGTTACCCAACTTTGTTTTCTGCAAAATACGGCTCTTGGAAAGAATTGTTTTTCTTTCTGAAGCAATAGCGGCAGCTATCCTCGCTGTGTGGATTTTGTGTTATTTTATTGTCCAAGATGCCGAAACCAGCAGTGGATGTACAGCAACGAGCAGCCGAGTTCAAAAGTGACAGTCTTTATGCTTTTGATTCTCAAACTCTAATGTGTCGTTTTTGTAACTGCATAGTTTCGTATGAAAAGAGAAACTCAGTATTAAAACATATTAACCTTTCAAACTAACAAAATGGTGCTGATTCGCCTGCTCAAGTTCAAACGTCTGCGCTTGCTTGCTTTAGTAGCTCACAAAGAAGAAAATTGGGCTATTAAAACCACTGAAGCTTTTGCAAAAGCCAACATTCCGCTTGAAAAGTTAGATGATCCTAGTTTAAGAGGATGGATGGCTGAATTTATTGAAGGTAAGCGTATTTCCAAAATTTATGTATTTAACTACAACTTGGCCTGTAGACCTACTATGGTTTTTGAACAAGACCTAGTTCATCTAATACTTACCTTAGAAAATAAAAACGTTTGACATTACTGTCTTAGTATTACTCAAATTATGGTTTTAGGTGCTGGAGACTTACCTGGTGTGAAAACTCTCAGAGAAAAATATGTTCCTGTGGCAGCACAGGCACACTTTGATGCAGTAAAGGAACTTCTTCAGCAGAAAAATATTGTTATACACTGTGACGAGACGACAGATACCAAAGGAAGATGTGGGTTTGTTGTGCTTTTTAACATTTGTTCAGACAATTTAACAGAACCAGTTTTGAAGGTAAGTGCAGTAAACATACTGGAGAAAGCAGATGCAACGACATGCTCTCAGGCTATACATGAGTGTGTTAATAAATACGGTGTCAATTTCAAAAACATTCAAGCAATTGTTACAGACACTGCACGTTACATGACCAAATGTGTGATGACAATGCCGGTCCTTCTTGGAGAGCATGTGGTCCATGTTCAGTGCTGGGCCCACAAACTGGCATTAGTAGGTCACATCTTTTGCATTGAACTGACTGAAGTGAATGAGGCTGTGGTAAAAGTCAAAACCACATTTTTGAATACAGGAAAACAAAAGCATCATTATGTGCAATCTGTAGCTGAACATACAACTAAAGCAGCAAATCTGTTCCCAATACCAGTGAACACACGATGGAACTCGTGGTTCAGAGCAGTGTTTTATTTGTCAGAATACTTTGCTGACATTGTTAACTTCTTCAAGCTCGATGAAATGAAGGCCATCAACAACAGTGATATTAACTACCTAGCTTGCCTTTCAGAAAGAGATGTGAACGTGGTTCTTGCTCAGTGCAGATTTGTAAAAACCCATTCAGCTGATATTGTAGACCTTCTCACAAAACTTGAAGGCTCTCGGTACGCCACAGCACACATGCTGTATGGCTGGCTAAACAATTTGTTGAAAGGTTTTGATGGCACATCAAAAGATATATTTGATTCCCAGTTTGAAACACTGATTTCATCAGACTCATCTCTCACCACCACTGAAAAAGCACTTGTTAAANAGTCAAAACCACATTTTTGAACACACGAAAAATAAAGCATCATTATGTGCAATATCTAGCTGAACATACAACTAATGCAGCAAATCTGTTCCCAATACCAGTGAACACCCGATGGAACTCGTGGTTCAGAGCAGTGTTTTATTTGTCAGAATNGCAAATCTGTTCCCAATACCAGTGAACACCCGATGGAACTCGTGGTTCAGAGCAGTGTTTTATTTGTCAGAATACCTTGTTGATTGTTAACTTATTCAAGCTTGATGAAATAAAGGCCATCAACAACAGTGATATTAACTACCTAGCTTGCCTTTCAGAAAAAGATGTGAACGTGGTTCTTGCTCAGTGCACATTTGTAAAAACCCATGCAGCTGATATTGTAGACCTTCTCACAAAACTTGAAGACTCTCGGTACCCCACAGCACACATGCTATATGGCTGGCTAAACAATTTGTTGAAAGGTTTTGATGGCATATCAAAAGATATATTTGATTCCCAGTTTGAAACTCTGATTTCATGAGACTCATCTCTCACCACCACTGAAAAAGCACTTGTTAAACAGAAATGCCAAAAAGCATCAACTCTTGCAATGACCAAACTGCTAAGGCAACGAACAAGCTTTTTAGTCCAAAAAACATTTTATTGAATGAAACTAAAAGTGTTTTGCCTGTTTTTGATCAAATTCCTGTATTCAATGGAATGGATAATTCTGTTCGATACAAGGGCTATGAATTTCTTAAAGATGCTGTTCAAGATGTGGTCCAAGGAAAAAAGAACCAGATGTAGCAGAATTACTGGTGGCTTTGGGAGTAGAATATAAAGAATTTACTTCAGCAGCACTGAAGGCTATATGGTTGCCTTCCAACAATGTCGACAGTGAGCGCCTTTTTAGCCACTACAATTTAGTAGTTGCTGACAGAAGGCAAAATTTGAAAGAAGAGAATATAGAAACATTTACTATGCTTTAGTTTGATGACTAACTGTTGACTTTTTACAAGCAGCTGAAATAACGTGTTTTAAGTAAATTAGTTACATATTATGTAGATACGTATTACCTTACTGATTTTTCCTGTGAAGGTGCACATTCTGTTTGTTAGCAGTTGTTATAGTTATTCTTTACAGTTATAATTATAATTTTGTATTTTTAATAGTGCTCATAGTGTAGCAAAAATGTTATCATTTCAAAAATGAATTTTTGATGCATAAAAGGTTATATGGCACATAAAAAAATAACACCTATTTTCTAGGTAAATAACAGCTATTTTTGAGAAAAATAACAGCTATTTTAAAGAAAAATAACAGCTATTTTAAAGAAAAATAACACGTATTTTTTCAGGTCTCTAATCATGAGCCACTCGGAGGCTACCGGGTCACACCTCGTCATACCCAGCACTCCAACTGGCGAATCTCATGTGGTGGATGGAGTGGGTGTCCAGCCGCTTGTTCGTGGAGTGTACTTAGTAAGGGGCTCTACCATATGTGTGCGCCAAGTGCCTTTGTGCACTGGGCTCACAGTATGGGTGACCAGTGAATCGTGTGGTGTTTGGTGACGTGCGTGCTGTCCGGTCAAGGGAGCCCACAGTCCTACTATAAGGTCGGGAACTGGTTGGTAAGACACGGTCACCTGCCTCTCTCTTGGGGGATGGCGTTTACAAGGTAGTAGAGAGGTACAAATCACCGTTGGAACCAGAACACAGTGAATAAACATGGTGACCCTTACTTACTCCTAGGCTTTCGTGATAACCAAGCAGCTGGCGGAAGTTACGTTACAAACATGTGAAGGGGACCTGTTAGGCAATGAGCTATCTAGAGAAACAAAATAAAGAAGTCGTGAGAACGATTTTAACCCTACTGTTGCCTAGTGGTTTCCTGAAGGGATGGGGTAAGCACTCCTAAGTGGCGTGTGTGTAAGCGTCGCTGGTAGCAGATCTCAAAGAGGCGTCGAGAGCAGAGAGCCCTAGCAAGGCAGTGGTAGGGCGACCTGCTGAGTTTTCAAGGCAGAGCAAGGAATGCGATAACTGGCGTTCTGTGGACTTGTCCGGCCCTAAATACGGACAGTCGCCTCTCTTGCTTCCTTTAGTGGTTCGGGCATCTTCGGCCGACTGGCTCCTCCCTTTATTGGTGGCGTCATCCCTTGCTGCGTTCTCTTGGCGAGGGATGGAAGCGGGTTAGTTCCGCGTGTGCGGGTGGTATCTGACACTCGCTTTGGGGGCAGGCTGGCTAGGCATGGGGCTCATGACTGGCGTGCTTTATTTAGTATAATTGGCCTTGTGAGTTTATCAGTCGTCCTCTGGGTGCAGCTATCTCGGATTCGTTCCTCAGGCAGTTACTGTGACGTCTACGAGTTATTTAATTAAAGTATTTTCCAAACATATCACAATCACCACATATTAATGTAAAAAAAGAATAATTTTTTACATATTTACTAACCTTAAATAAATTTAATACAAGTTTATCTGTATACATTAAAACTTATCTTCACACTTTGTTATAGTTCAATTCTTCCATATGTTAAATAAAACATTTAATGAACTTTACCTGCATTGGTTTAATAAAGTTGCAAGCAATAGGCAAGTATTCAAAATAGAACCGAATACTGGAACCAATATTTAAATTGTAGAATCGACATTTTTTGTTATTCGACCCATCCCTATATACAACAAATATGTAACACTGTGATTAACTTTAAAGTATTTATTTTTGAATAAATGAAACTGTAATATTTATTTTGTATTCAATATGAATAATAAACAGTGAGAACAACGATGTGTTGGTAATGGCTAGTAATAAATAGTTCACACTTTAAATATGGTTTTACGTAGTTTTTTTGTATGATATTTGTAATTTAAACATTGCCTATTAAAATATTACAATTTTTAGGTAGGACTGATTGAAACATATTTCATTGTTCAATTAAAAATATCAGCGCAAATATGTAACATGCACATTTTTTGCTCGCACTTTGTTTTCATTCATTTGTGTGTTAGAAATGTATTTACAAAGTATCACGATTTAAAAATTAGTTTTGAAATACTTAAGATTGAATGAAAAATTTAAGTTTGAAACGCCCGCCAAAACACGTTTGTCGCGCCTTCTCACTCTGTGATGTCACAAGTCAGATACAACCTCGGCCGCCGCGTGTGTTTACTTCAGCGGTGATGCATGTTTGGTTAAATAGAAATTGTTTGAAGTAATGGAAAGAGAAAATAAACAGTCGAGTATACCAAAATCATTGAAATGTTTTATTGTACTGCAGTGTACTAGTACATATTGCAAAACACCTGTAAAATATTTGTTAGTTGCAAAAAATGGAGCGAACAGGAAAACGTGGTTTAACGCAGTTATTCGAGACATTGAAGATGTGCCAAAATCAGTTATTTTTGTTTGCGAATACAATTTTGACGTACGTAATTTTATTTAAGGTATTTATGTTTCTACTATGTAGGTTGTTTTAACACTGAACTTCTTAATATCTACTATTTACATCGGACCTAACCTTAATTACAGTGCTATNCTATGTAGGTTGTTTTAACACTGAACTTCTTAATATCTACTATTTACATCGGACCTAACCTTAATTACAGTGCTATGGTATTGTTTCAATACACACCACAGCGCGTGTAGCAATTCGTATGTGATGTAGATGTGAGCATAAAAAAATATTTAAAGTTTTTCATAATAATAAAGGCATATAAATATGTTTACAAAAAATTTAGTCACACATTGTAAATTTTACATTTTTTAAGTTTATACATTCCAAGTTAGCCTAACAGTCCAAATTTGGTATAGATATTTTTTTATTAATTTAATATAACTTCTAACATTTGTTTCAAGAGCACAGCTATCATATTTAGGCTATATTCATATTGTATGCCTAAATAATAACATGTCACGATGTTAAGCCATGAAAATTAAAAATTATATTATTTGGGTGATGCTTAGAGCCCCTCTTGCAAAAAGTTTGGTTTATATTATACAATATTTTTCAAACATAGCAATTTCTAATAAATTTAAGTTGTTTTGATTTGTCTCTATATAGTTAACTTTTATAAGTCTAACAAATTAAGTTAAATAGCAACTTAATTTTTACTTTCAAAACACTAAAATGCACGGTTTTTAGAAATGTTTATCAAGTATGATCTTACTTTCATATTTGCCCTTCCCCTTTTTCNAAACACTAAAATGCACGGTTTTTAGAAATGTTTATCAAGTATGATCTTACTTTCATATTTGCCCTTCCCCTTTTTTTTCTAAATAACTGAGTTGAACGTTAAAAAAAATTACGAGACTAGGTCTACAAAATTGACACTAAATAGGCCTACACGTTTTACGCAAGTAAGTTGTGTTACTTTTATAACCTTTTACCTTAAATAAACAGAAAGAAAACAGTTTTTGAGAATAAAACAAATTCAGATTTTCTTCACTGTATTTAATCTCATCCCGGGTATTAAGTGTTTCTCAAACTACCATATCCATATTTTCAGCTTATGTGTACAGTGTAGTCACAGCTATCGTGACATCAGAATAATAAAATATATGTTAGGTTCACAAAACAAAGAAACAATAAGATAAGCAAGTTGTATCATAATTATTTTTTTCGTTTCTAAACACTGTATTTGAGGCCTCAATTTNAAGAAACAATAAGATAAGCAAGTTGTATCATAATTATTTTTTTCGTTTCTAAACACTGTATTTGAGGCCTCAATTTAGTGTTTAGAAACGAGGTGGAACGCGGAAATACAGGTTTGCCGGCCGGCAGCGCAGCGTTCTGCCCGCCACCAGTCAGCAGCTGCTCGAGAAGTCGTGCAGTGTTGGGTAGTGACTAGCGTGCTAGCTTTAGGCCTACTGTGACCATACTGCTCGTTATCCGACATTTCTACAGCGAAAAAAGCGTTTTATGAATACTGAATTGTGGTTTAGAATCCGGAAATATTTGTAACCTTCTTTCTCAACAATGTTTACTCCTACAGAACTTATCACACTATCATCTTGTGTAGCAAAATGTTTTGAAAATATTAAAGAAGAATTGGAAAAGTGGCTGGAGACTGACTACCTATTGCACTGAAAACAATTTGGACTCCGGGAAGCCAGGTAAACTCTGTATGCAATTACAGGATGGCCACAAAGCTGGAAGACTGGGAAAATTGGGAAATATCTGGGAATTCCGTTAACCGGGAAAATATCAGGAAAATTGAAGATGCATCATGGAATTTTATACCCATCTGAACTTTTTCCAGTTTGCATATTACGTGTTTTGCTCTGTAAGTGAACAAAACCAATTTCTTAGCAGGAAACAACATAACACTTAGGGTTTGGATTGGTATTGCTAGCGGCTTTTCATGGTACGAACATTCCTTTAGGTGAAGTGAAGCTCGTTGTGTTTGGTTTCTGGTTCTTGTAATGGTGTTGTCACATGACCCATAACCAATCACAAACACGGTTGCTTGCCGCAGTTGCGTAACCGGCCGAAGATGGCCTCACCGACTGCCGACATCGTAAACAATCGTAAATGTTGATGTACTCATTGAATGGAATCTGGAAGTCTTAAATTTGTGTTACGTGATAGGTGAATTAGTTTTTGTTTGGGATGCAAGTTAAGTTATAATCACTCAGAAATGTTTCGTTATCAACGGAGAAGAGTTAATGGTGTATCTAGTTATTTGCAACAAAGAATGCATTGGTGATAGTGTGCAATCTGAAGACGCGTGGTTACGTTGACATTTTTTTGTGGATGGATAATTTGACTTGAGGTGAGTAAGTTTGACCACTCTTTCTCAACTTCGACGGTGTTTTAATCTGGTTTTTACATCGTTTTGTAATCCATGGTCTTTAAAAAGAAATCAACTTCCTACTTGCAGCACCACATCATCGTTATTACGATTAAAAACAGCATCATAAATTATTAAATAAAAAAGTCTAACTACTTTAATTTTGAAATAATCATGCAGGAAAATGCTGAAACTGACAATTCTCTGTAATTTGTATTTCCAACATTTGTTTAACAACAAATTCATTGTAATAAAAATATAGGCGTAACAAAATAATGTAACTACAATTGTAACCAATATTTCTCTACAGTTGTGTCTGAATCCGCTAATTTAAGAACTCTGGGTTTAGGTATTGTGTTGGATGGATTCAAAAGCCACTGAACAGCGCCGCATGCGCGAATTTGGAAACTGCAGGTTTGTGAAGAAATGTTTTTTCCCTATGCAAACTTATTTTTTCGTTGTTTTGTCACTCTTTGCAACTTGCATTCTTTTTAAAATGCTATAGTACAATCCCATTTTGTTCGGATATTCAAATATAACGTATAAATTAATTTTCTTAAAAAAAGTTATTCATTCCGTAAAAAATAACATGACTATCCCTGCATTCTATCTATGTTCACTTTTTAAGATATGGTGGACATTCATATTTGTTTTCAGCTGAAACGCATTATACAATACGTAAATAATCAACAGCAGAGTCTAGTAAAATTCCTATGTTGTGGTGCCACCTGTGCAAGTCGATATAAAAAATTATGGATAGAATTTGGAATAGCCCAAGAACTGTATTTTGTAGTGCGTTATAAATAAGTGAGTTCTTTGTGTGTATCTTTTGTATCCAAAATTGCTTCATAGTGCCAATTTTCCAACAAAGGTGCTGATTTTAACCAAACCCAATACAGTAGCACAATTCTTGCCCTTTTCACATTCTTTGCTTGCTACTGTCTGCCCAAAAGTTACTGAATGTTTGTTTTCTCAGCCTTATATTTGGCAGCAATGTTTTTTGTGTTTACATGTACTGTTAATTTTAATTTTGAGAAATAAATTAGGAACTTTGCACATATTATTCGTGCCTTCTGTTTCTGTATAAAAATGTGCTTTCTGTGCAGGCGCCTTGTAAAATGACAGCAAGGTTTCAGGATGACTGGCATATTGACCCTAATTTGGGTGGACTTGGTAAAGTTTCTTGTCACCCAACAAAAGCCAAGTGTAAAGATGTGCAACAAATTGTTTACTTTAAGCAACATGGGCCATACTGCAGTCGAAAGCCAAGGCAAAGGGATAAAACACTTATCAAGGGTCAGTGACACAGAAACATTTTCAATGTGTGAATTTTTTAAAACTTCACAAGAGGATAAAATTGATTCAGTGCCAGTGTCTCCAAACAGTAAACACCGTCCATCATCTGTTCAACCCCCAGAGAAAAAAATTATGAAGGATGTATCTCACTGTAGTGTTAAGGCATTTGTTATTAATGAACAAGTGAGTCGTGCAGAAATACTGTGGTGACTGCAGACAATTATTGCACATAAATCCATGCGTACATCATTAAAGGATATTAATTTGTTAAAAGTTATGTTCCCAGACAGTGTTATAGCCAGTCAGGTGTAACTTCAAAGAAGCAAGATTGCATATTCTATACTATTTGGTATTGCAACTCATTTCAAGAACAGTTGCTGGAATCAGTGAGTGCTTGCGAACATATTGTAGTGGGTTTTGATGAATCGCTTAACAGAATGAGTCAAGAGATTCAAATGGATCTGAACATACGCTTTTGGGACAATGATAGCAATGAGGTACATACTAGATTTTCTAATTCCGCTTTTATGTGCCGCGCCAAAGCAGATAACCTTAGAACATCTTTCAAAGAAGCAGTGTCACCACTTGACCTCAGCCTAGTGTGGAAAAGTGTCTACAGAGCTACTGCAGATCAGAAAAACGAGTTGACCACTTCTGGCGAGATGTCATTCATGAGAATGGCAACCCGAAATCTGTGGAGATAATCATGAAGATCGTCATGATACTTTCCCATGGCAATGCGAATGTTGAAGGTGGTTTCTCAGTTAACAGTGAGTCCCTCATTGATAACATGAAGATTAAAACCTTGGTTGAGCAAAGGTTGGTCTACAACTCTATCATGGCAGCAGGTGGTGACGTATCGGATTACAGCATTTCCAAGTCACTTTTGCTATCTTACAGAAATGCAGGAGCCAGACTCACCGAAGAAACTGAGAAGTGCCAGAAAGAAGCAAAGGCGATCAAAGAAAATTATGACATTTGTAGAAAACGTCTGGCCAAAGAAAAGTCTGATTTGGAGGGCAAAAAAGCTAAAATGCTAGCTGAAGGTCAGGCTATTGAGGAACAAATAAATACCATGAAGCAGTAATAAGCACGATATGGCTTTATCACTTTGAATGTTATTTCAGAAATATAATAATGGATATTTGATTTTCTTACGTTAACAATTTTTTGGTGTAGTTTTGAAATGTCTTTTAAATTGTATATTTTGTNTAATGGATATTTGATTTTCTTACGTTAACAATTTTTTGGTGTAGTTTTGAAATGTCTTTTAAATTGTATATTTTGTTAATGTCATATATATGTTTTTGTGAAAATTAGTTTGGAATATATCAAACATTATTAATGGACTGAACAGCATAGCTACTAGATTTCTGTAACTGTGATTATTGTGATCCACATGTGACATAACTTCAATATTGTACATTAGGTTTGAGGTAAGTGGTATTCTGTTGTAGTCAACAGAAGTGTCATATACTATGCTATGACGTTTCAATCTTAGATTTAGGTTTTTGAAACAAAAAAATTGTTGTATAATATTAGGGAATTTTTTTTTTAAATTTTCAGGAAATATCATNGATTTAGGTTTTTGAAACAAAAAAATTGTTGTATAATATTAGGGAATTTTTTTTTTAAATTTTCAGGAAATATCAGGGAATTTTGAAATAAAGTTTTGTGGTCACCCTGAATTACTATATTACTCAGATGGGCAAAAGAAGCACTAAAAGACAGGGGGATTTTAAGTAATTTGTTTTCTTGTCGTACACACTGCCTCGGATGCAGTGACATACCAGTGCTCCTGAAAAAAAAAATGTGATTAGGATTTTATTTATGGTGTCTAATTAACATGTTCAATGCTATTCTTTAGTCATGCATTACGTATNGATTTAGGTTTTTGAAACAAAAAAATTGTTGTATAATATTAGGGAATTTTTTTTTTAAATTTTCAGGAAATATCATGGAATTTTGAAATAAAGTTTTGTGGTCACCCTGAATTACTATATTACTCAGATGGGCAAAAGAAGCACTAAAAGACAGGGGGATTTTAAGTAATTTGTTTTCTTGTCGTACACACTGCCTCGGATGCAGTGACATACCAGTGCTCCTGAAAACAAAAATGTGATTAGGATTTTATTTATGGTGTCTAATTAACATGTTCAATGCTATTCTTTAGTCATGCATTACGTATCTCTAAAGACAGACATCATCATAACTGGTAGAAGTACAGTATNTCTCTAAAGACAGACATCATCATAACTGGTAGAAGTACAGTATGTATCAAGGAACTTAACAAGGTGGTGGCCTTAGTCTGCTGTTATATCTCCTGTACACCCAAGATCTTATTTTCTATATCGAACCATCTGTTCAGTGTCTTGAGTTTCCAAGTGAACATCATAAATTTTGTTTTGAAGACAGCTGGAGTCATGTGATAGATACAGACTCAGCTGTCAAAGAGTTGGAAAGCATTTTTTATAATTGCTTCCGCATCACCATGACTTATTGTCTGAACTTCAGACTATTTCCAACTCCTAGACAGCGGATTCTCTATCTGTCACATGACTTCAGCTGTCCTCAAAATTAACTATGTCTAGAGACACTGCAATCTATCCCCATTGGTGCATTGCATATTGAGGCAAATATTCTACCATACAGTCTACATCGACGACTTTTGGCAAACAAATAATGTATTAAGATCAATTTCTTGAGTTTCTTTGTTATGTTGATGTGGGTCTTCACCTTCCCTGGCCTACTGGTTTAAGGCCGCCGTCTACCTGGAACTTTTTCCCACGTTTAGGCCGAGAAGCGCAGGAGCGATAAGGGCGACACTGCCACGCGCATCAAGTACGCCATCGCCGCTAAGCGCAAGGCTCTGAACTGGCGTGCAGTGTTCTCGTCGTGCTGCGTGTACCTATGGGACTTTCAGCGGTGACCATATTATTTTATTAGTGGGAAGTCTTTAGGAAGGTTCAGTGCAGGCGCCTATAGTAGTTTTGTATGTATCTGATGCGTGCATTTTGAGCTACAGCGCCTTGGAAAGGCCGTTTTTAGCAGTTTTGGAGTACTCTGAATTGATGTTTCTAACGTACGTGATATTTTGGAAGTACTTAACAGCTCTCGTCTGAAGTGTGTGTTCTTTTCGTAGATCAGCACGTTGGACGCACGCTTAATAGTTTCGTTGAAAAACGCGTATTTCGAACACTCTGCAACGCAGTTCAAGCGCCAGGTAGACAGGAGCCTTAAGGCAAAACTGGAGAAATTGCCCGGCGCCATAACTCAGTGAGCATGAGTTAGTGAGGGTTGTGCGGTCTACGCCCTATGGAGCCTTAGAGTCCTCTGTCGATCTGCTGGTGACCAATACTGTTAAATTGCTCAAAGCCATAGAAATTATTAAAAGGTGCATAGTGCGTTAAACCCTGGTAATAAACTGCAGAGAGGCAGACGGTTGTCCCCTCAGCACTAAATACACAAATGTTCTGGTTAATTATTTTACTATTAATGATGAAGGTGCCAAGGGGGTCCGCGTGGAGGAAAACTCCTGTGCTGCCGGCTGGCCCTAGTGCTGAAGTCAGACTAAAATCATGGTGTCGACTTCCGCTAAAAGTTGCCAAAGCCGGCACCAAAAATGAAGTGAAAAATAACATGGACCCTCTAAATGCTAATTAATATGCTACAAAATACGATTTCGTGGTTAATAACACGATGGCATCCCTGTGATTAATTAAGGGTTAATTATGTTTGTGACCATGATGTCACTGCACTAGAAACATGAAGTAAAAACATAGGCAGTCTGCTGGGAAGAAAATACATAATTTGCCCTTTTAAACATTGACAATTAATAAAATGACTGGAATAACAATAGTCCAAGTGCTCCATCTTGGGTGGGCTGGATGAGTCCATCCCTGAAAGAGGTGTGGGTAACCATGCTCGTTTAATGTTTTAATAAAGAAATGACTTTAATTTATTTGGCTATGGCATTTTGGACACTTTGTTAGGATTTTATTCCTCACTGTTTAACCACACTTGGGGTCACATAGCACTGTTATCCCAGTAAGCAGGCCGGTCAACGCCACACAGGTGGGAAGGACGCGCAGACGTTTGCTGGAGCGCCTGATGGCTGTGGTTTTCGGGGGGACACCGTATTGGACCGCTTGTTATTTCCCCCCAAGAATTACCTCTTGAGGTGTATAAAGCAAGACAGTCATTTGAGTCACATAGTACATGGCGACGAGGCAGGTTTTTTTCGTTCTCACCCACCCATACTTACGTAATCGTGGCCAAGTGTTTACTTCGGCTAGGTGTTGGCTAGTCACGAGGGCACATGTGGATGCGTGGTTCACGTGAACGTACTATTACGAACAATTTTAGTATAGATGTCATCGCTAGCATACTGAACTTTGCCCTCTTTTCCCCTGTGCGGATCGTATTACATCTTATATTGTTGATTTTCCTGTGAACGTCTGTTCACAGTGCCAGAACACTGTATGAGTTTTGACGAAGTCAAGGTTCTCTACACCCCAATATTCCTCTTCCCACCACATATATTATGATTGATTTAAATACCATTCTTTGCTTGTATATGACTATTGTATTACTGCTTTCAAGTTGTCTGGTTTATATATTTTATGCCGAAGCATATGCCAAATCAAAGTTGTTGGAATATTGTGGGACCTAAAATGCACATACTGTCTACATTTTTACCGACTCTTGTAACTGCTCTCGTATCTACAAACTGTTATAATAAATCTAATGCTATTGTTCTAATGATCAAACACCAAAATTATAACATTGGGATCTCGGGCGATATAATTGTGATTGTATTGCTACCATAGATATATTAACTTAAATTCTTGACGTGAACCGCGCGTTCACGAATCCTTTATGCCCACTATAACTGCCGCAGTCATGTCCATACACCACACACACCACACCGACAAGATTGTGGGCACGAGTGAGGGTGTGCATAATGGTGCAAGTGTATTAGTGGTTCTAATTTTTCCGTGTAATTATTTCATCAGGGTATGTCATAATATCATCAGTGTATTTATTAATAGCGTCAGTGTATATAATTAATATAATTTGTTTTGTCATCATGGAGACAGTCTGCACAGCCAGAGACATGTCACATTTTACATTTGGCAGTACTGTGGCTGGTACAATTGAAACATTTAGAATTAGTATAATAATTTTTTTTGTGTATTGTTTAAGGGAAAATTATGTCATCATAGTTTAATTTAATTCATATCCCTTTCATCTCATTATCATTTTTTAGTGTTCTCGTCAGCATTTCAACACATCCAGACGTGTAAGTCTCTCGCTCCGCAGAGGCCCTCGGAGCAGACATCATCAGTTGAACTTGTATCCATCAGCATCGGTCATAAATTGAATCATTATTTTACTTGTATAGCGCCGAGGGGAGAGCGACGTTATTATTTATCGGAAAATTGTTAAGTGCATTCGAGTTTCACATTGTAAAGACCACGTGGTCGCTCGCAGTTTCCGGACCATTAAGGCCACGTGTTTTGTATTATAGTTGTGTGTGCAGTAACGAGTCTCAGGTAATAAATACCTCAACAAGCCTCGTTCGTAAGTGTTTTATTTGTAATTAATTAAGGCATGCGAGGCACCCGACAGCCTCGCCATCGTGTGTGACGGAGTGTTGACCAGAGTCCCCTAGGCTGTCGACCGAAACGATCCTCATCTCATNACAGCCTCGCCATCGTGTGTGACGGAGTGTTGACCAGAGTCCCCTAGGCTGTCGACCGAAACGATCCTCATCTCATAAGCTCACCAGAGAGCTTTGGCGCCAGGCACATAATTATCACACCATCAACTCTGGCAACACCGCCGGTCAAGTTGGTTTTCCTAACATGGGACGTGGAATCCACCGTAGCCAAGCTTGACCACGTCATTCTCAAAGGAAATGATGTCTTCAGAATAGCATTGTAAAGAAAGTCGCACTGCCCGAATTTACAAGTTTATTCAATCACATTTACAAACTCAAGTATGATTTAATGGTAAAATACGAAAAAACTTTATTTCAATGTGATCATCCAACTGCGACTTAATCACATAAATTATAATGTTCCTCTACATAAGTTATAACTGGCTGAATCCCCTAAACTGTGAATCTGGGAAGGGTGTGCAGGATGTTAATCACATTCTCTTTCATTGTTGCAAGATGCAAGACTTGTAATGAGTTATGTAAATATCTCGCCAAACATGGCTTTTCTCCACCATTAACAGAGACTGTGTATTAAATATACTATTAAGACAATGTTTATGGCATACTTACTGTTTTTTTAGCCTACTTTCTGGAGGAAAGAAAGACTTATGAGATAATTTTCCTGTCTCTGTTTACGCTCATTTCATTTACAATTTTTGAACGCGTAAACCGAATTTCACCAAACTCGGTTAACATATAGTACTTAGTAAGGACGCCCGACTTTTATAGTTTTCGACCATGCTGGCCACTTACTTTGAAATGGCAGCTATTTTAATATTTCAGGTGATATATCTCGGGGAATCATTCAACCGATTTAAACCAAAAAGCACCACGTGAACAAATAATGTTTTTATGTCATATCTCGGTTAACAATTAACCGATTCCGACCAAATTTCCCAAACGATTATTACTCTGGCAGGTTATGTAAAATGGTATGTTTCAAGTAATTCAGAAACTTATTTTCAAAATGGCAATCATATAGGCATCTTAGCTTAGTATACTTTATCGTCGAAACCATCTTTTGTATGCCATTTTGTGAGACAGTCCACATGAAAAAATAGTTTTTACGTCATATCTCGGGGAAACTGTTGACAGATTCCTACATAATTTGGCAAACCATTTGCACTGCAGAAGGTGGTGTAAACTTCCATGTTTTAGGTAGGTCAGGGACTTATTTTCAGAAAGGTGGCTGTATAAATATTTTAGCACAGTATCTTTTATAAACGAAACAAATTCCTACTTAACTTTGTATTCTGACAGGATCAGTTACACCCATCAATTTTTGTCTATAAAGAGTCTCATTTCTCTGCCATTTTTTAAGTTAGCCTCACAATAAATATTAGGTTTTTATGTCATATCTCGGGAAACAATTAACACGTTCTTACGAAATTTGGCAAAGGATTTGTATTGTAGGCCATATAGATATATGTATTTTTAAGAGTGACACAAACTTATTTTCAGAATAAAATAATTTTAGCTTAACATGCTATATCTACGAAACTATGAATTTGATTTTAGTTTTCTTTGTATACTGGCAGTATACAATCATCGATTGTGCTAATACATGNTCTACGAAACTATGAATTTGATTTTAGTTTTCTTTGTATACTGGCAGTATACAATCATCGATTGTGCTAATACATATTTTTTTGTCCTCCATTTATGAAGGCCGTCACATGAAAAATATGGAAGTTTATTGCCTATCACAGGGACCAGTAAACCGATTTTTACCAAATTCTTCACACAAGTAGTCCTAGGAGAAAAAAAAAAAAAATCACGTATTTTAAGTGACTCAGTCACATAATTTCAAAATGTTTTATGTTAGTAAACCCTATCATTCGAAACATTAGACTGATTAAATTCGAAATTGATGCTCGAATCTGTCCTCCGTACTGAAGTTGATTGCACACTTGCACATGGTATGAGATTTTCTGGGTTCGAGGCCTGCGTAATTGTCATAAAACTACTGCATAAGTTACTGGTTTCATCTCTAATTATATTGCTTTCAATAAGACGATAAGTCCTACCAACTCAGCTATTAAGAAATTATTTAAAAATAAATTCCACTCATGTTGAGGAAAGTAGGGACATTAGTTATATCAATAACTTCTTGATTTGTGTCCAATTATTTTTCGTTTATGACCTCAAGATTTGGATGCATTTGTATGTATGGAATGTCGACAATATACTCTGATTTATCTGCAAATGAAGTACAGACTGATGGCTTCCCCCAATAGAAGAACTTGATAAAATGACATGACCTATCTTCACCATTTAGACAGGCAAATATTTTATGAGCCACATCCTCACTGACATCAGTGCCATTCTAGTCTACATCGAAAAAGTTTGTCTGTGTCTTGCTCTGGCATGAAACAATTTTATGTGCAGCGAATCATTTGGGTAATTACAACCTGTATCTGTAAGCATGGGTAGGAAACAAATTTTGCTTATATCTTGACATACCACTGATATCTCGCCCCTCATAGACCATCTGCCGCACAATGCGTCCACCTTCACTGCAACAGCATGCATGCCAAGTGCCAACACGATCATGAAGGAGCAATGTAGTGTAGTGCGCATATGGGCAGTGTTGTGCAAACGACCCTCAATCCCTCACCCAGGTCTCCATCAGCACAGCTGTCGGTGAGACGAGTTATGAAAAGTTTGAAATGCAAAATTGCAGGGCGCAAATTTAAGTAGATTTTAAAATAATATTAAAAGACAGAAGAATACATAAATTATGTCTAGAATGTCCATGCAAAAAAAAATCTATTATTTAGTTTTCTTTTGTCATGATCTTGTATTCATTTCACGTCACCTTAATTTCGCCTCATGAATAAGCTGCTTTGCAAGTGTTCTTAAGACTAAATAATATTGTTGAATGTTAATTCTGTATTTGGCAAGAGTTATGTGAGTTTTAATTAAAGGTGTTTTACAAGCAAAATAGTTATGGTGGGCAATCGCCGCCATAATGTGGCTATATGCACTCGCTGTGAATCAGTCTTTGTCCAGAGACTCAAGAGGTAGGCTATGCCACACCGAACTCCGGGTGCACTTCATGTTTTTGTGTCAACCACTTAGTTTTCTTATTCCTCAGTAACTTCACCGAAACATTTTCTTCTCGTTTTGCATCCGGAGACGCAGCCACATTATTCCCAGGGAATAGTATCGCCAGAGGAAGCTTAATTTCACATCTAATTAATTATCTCGTGTTCGCATGGTTTTTGAACAGTAAAGTCTACCTGGCAGGTGCATGGCCAGGATCTGCTTCAGTTTCACTGTAAAGTGAGTACGGTAATTTTCAAGTGCAAAGTTTGAGGTGGTCGAGGTGACCCAGGGCTGGTGGAGTGTAGTATTGCCTGGGGCCATAACTTAGCAGATTATGTGGGTCGTTCGGTCGACGGCCCTGGATGCCTCCATCAAGTTTGAAGATGATGTTTGTCACGCACTTAATATTTCACTACGTACACACTTTAACCTTGTGGCGGGACTGTATACCATCTCGTTCGCCTAAAATATATTAGAAAAATGGTGGGTTTTACTATAAGGGGGTGTAGCCCCCTTTGTGTCTCGGAGGATAGTGAATCAACACTCACCAAATTTTGTAAAGCTGTTTACTCACATACTTTATTACATGTTTAGGAAGTGGACATGTGAATACTAAGAGAAACGGACCCAGCACTTCGGCCTGCAGGTGACCTTTGCGTTAAAATGACCTAAGTCAACATGGTGTTATGGAGATATGCTGCAGCGTTAAACTCTCTGGTGAGAGTGCAAGTGGCAATCCCCTTGGTACAGAAAATAAATCAAAGGTTCTGGTTAATTAAGTTACTACTGTAATGAAGTGAGATCAACCTAAATAATGATAAAAAAGGGGGCTCGCGGAGCGGNGGGCCATAACTTAGCAGATTATGTGGGTCGTTCGGTCGACGGCCCTGGATGCCTCCATCAAGTTTGAAGATGATGTTTGTCACGCACTTAATATTTCACTACGTACACACTTTAACCTTGTGGCGGGACTGTATACCATCTCGTTCGCCTAAAATATATTAGAAAAATGGTGGGTTTTACTATAAGGGGGTGTAGCCCCCTTTGTGTCTCGGAGGATAGTGAATCAACACTCACCAAATTTTGTAAAGCTGTTTACTCACATACTTTATTACATGTTTAGGAAGTGGACATGTGAATACTAAGAGAAACGGACCCAGCACTTCGGCCTGCAGGTGACCTTTGCGTTAAAATGACCTAAGTCAACATGGTGTTATGGGGATATGCTGCAGCGTTAAACTCTCTGGTGAGAGTGCAAGTGGCAATCCCCTTGGTACAGAAAATAAATCAAAGGTTCTGGTTAATTAAGTTACTACTGTAATGAAGTGAGATAAACCTAAATAATGATAAAAAAGGGGGCTCGCGGAGCGGTCGACCAACGCTGCCGCTCTGGCACGTGTGCTGAGGCGAACTGAGTAAATGGCGTCGGCTTTCGCGACAGGTTGCGCGAACCGATGTGAAATGCTGAGTGTTAAAACATGACATAAGCACTACGTGACATTATTGCACTGGTGAAAACTTATGTAAATTAAAGGAAACACTTTGGTGACACCCCCATTGATTAACAAATGTCTGTTAAGCTTGATGTTGTGAAGCTGACAGGGAGTGTCACCGCACTAATTTAAATGTTACACTGATAGGTAATCTCACTTTATGAAAACACTATTACCCACTTATAAGTAGAAATTGGATACACTTTATTGTGAAAAGTATCTGTATTCCAGTAACCACGACATATTTGCATTTCACTAGCTACAGTGTTGCCAGGTAGCCGTCTCCTGATGGGATGTACGTGTCCACCACCTAGGCAAAGGTGGGTGGGGTTGCCATGCTCGATTGCCCTTAACACAATAAAACCCACCCCTGACTGTAGATTGGAACGAGATGAAGTTGTGTGATATGTTTAAAAAATTTCTGTGCACTATTGGTTGAACTTTGGGGTACTTAGCATTTTAGCTTCGGCTTACAGGCAAGTTGACGTCACTTGGGGATGTGTTACATCGTATGTCGCGGTGCGAGCTGCTATGACGTAACTACCAATGGCCTGTGCGCCCAAAGGCTGTGGCATTGGGGTAAACCCCGTTTTGGATCACCTACGTATTTATTACAAGAGCAACCTCTTGTAATAAATAAAGTAGGATGGTCTCTTGAGTAACATAGTACCTGATGGCAAGAAGATGAAAGTTTCGTTCCTGCCAAACCTGTACTACTCACTCTTGGCCTGATGTTGTTTGGTGTGGCCCAGTGCAGCTGGTGTAGTTGATATGACTGCGGCGGTCAGAGTAGGCACAATAAGCACGTGGATGCGTGGTTCACGTCAAGTTAAATGCATACGAGTTTTCAAAATATGTGTTTTAATTCTGAGCACAGCCTACATGTAAATTAGGGGTACGGGTCGCCAACAACCCACTAATGTTACCTGAGTGGTCGGGGATAGTAATGCGGACGTCATAGAGCGAATATGTTAAGAAAAGTCAGAATATTACACAATATTCCTATTTCAAATAGAATGGGCGCCAGCTCAAAGGATGAGCACGAAGTCACAGTTCTCTGTATCGTGGGCCAAACGACGCAGTGGCTGCATCCCTTGACATACACTGTACAAATTTACAGGGCAACGTAATATATATCCGGGTATTCAGGCTCCCTAGCATGCCTTAATATTACCTTTTTACCTCATAAATGAAGGATGCCTTCTTGAGGCATCGATGACTTCCTGAATAGGGACAGGGCCCGAGATACAACACCAAAACGAGAACTCACGAGTTTCGGTTAACCCAAGTAAATTGTATTGCTGAATAGTATACACAGTTACATGTATGCAATGGCAATTAAAACGGACCTGACTCGCAAGACTTGCCAGTGGTCGGCACAATACAAAAAGGCCAAGAATGGCACAAAAAATTACAAGAGTAATTAAACCTCCGGGTTCGGTAAATTCAGCTGACGGAGTAGTGCTGCGAACACGGGGATGTCTGTTAATAAATTAAATAAATTTTCTAGTAAATAACATTAATATAATACAGTTAAGTATTCAAAATAAAGTATGACAGTCCTCCGCGACTGCGACATACATGCAGTAACTAAGACCCGTGGAATCAGACTGCCAGAGATGGCATGGGTCAGCGGTGTCCTTGCCGAGAGCTCGCTAAACTCTGCGAGGTGATTTAATTAACTGACCTCATTAACATAGAACTTGAAATATATACACATAATACACTGAAACATTCTGAGTGAGTTTTCTTAATCCTGTAGAGAGTTAAGAGTTCTTGATCAAGCACTAATTTAAATACTAAACATGAATATGTGGTTCCTTGCAGAACATATGAGAAATTTAGGTCTGTTAAGTTTTGGGGCACTCTACGATTGCAAAGGTCAGGTTGAAAGAAAGACTAACACTGGATTCCTGTCCTAATTACACAGATCTCTCTAGGGACACCAGAGGCACTCGGTGAACGACGCGGACACTTATCGGGAACTACGACCTGCATGTTCCATGGGCCGCACTGATGCAGTGATTGTGGGCCGATGATGTGATGACAGAAGCCATGACCGAACACCCAAGAGTGGTCCACGTCACCACATTCAAATGTTTTTTTTCTTCATCATTTTAAACCTTTACAGTCTAATTTAAAGTAGTTCTCACCACCATTTAAGACATGTGGATGAGCCTAATTAGACCCACTAAACTCTAGAATGTAAGGATCAGGCATGAGGGTAACATGACTCCAGCTCATCTTTGGATACAACTCATCACTATACAATACTATCCAGCACAGTGGTAATGGCATGGATATAGGGCGGATGGCTCAGACTATTCTCAGAATATCACCATCAATAACGTTGACTCTGCCTGCTGATGGTGTCTGGTGCCTAGCGGGATTACCATTACCACATTACCAGTGTGTTAATTGCCGCTCTTCCGTGGTGCACACCCTTTTCTCAATTTCCTTCTTCGAAAAAATTCTGCTTAGAAACTAAATATTTTACCACTACTTCAAATTTAATTGAGCAATTTTCCATCCTTTTTCACCTGACTACATCAACATTGCACCTTGGGAGCATCATGAGCAATGTGGGACAATGATATGATACTAAGCCACTACCAGAACTATGCCCAGAAATGCTACAGCATATGGTTGAAAAGCACACCAAAACCATATTTCAACATCATGCTGTGTGTCTACACTGCAGGACATGCACAGCAAGTCGGCCATATTGGGGATTGCACGAACATCACCACCCCACCCCTCCAGTGCCATGGGTCTGTATTGCATAAGCATGTGCACTTACACTTATCTCTCCACTTTCCGGCACTCTTTCTCCACCTGGGGAAGTATTCATCGATGCTGCAACGGTGTGCATAGGTATGTCACCTCTTCACTGGTGGTCGGTACACCCCTCCACATGAGTGCAGGTAGGATCTGCTGCGAGGGGTAGGCCTTGGACTTGACCCCCACTGCCAGGTTTGGCTGCTGTGCTGCGAACGTCAACAATGGCTGGCTTAATACATGTAGGCATACCTACTCCTCTGTGTTTGCAGTGCTTCCGCCCCATCCCACAAGGTGTGGTGGCGAAGTTCGAGTTGGTCACACATTTCTGTAGATGTGCTCGTGAGACAAGCCACCCGAACAACCGAGAAACATTAGAGAACTTCAAAACATTCAAAGCCAAGCACAAATAGAATGTGAACCAAAATTTTCGGCCAACTTGAAAGAAATTTTTTACTATTACCCATCCAACAAAATAGCATGCATAAGTTTAGTGTTTGCAGGACATGGCATACCAACAGTACAGTGCAGTCTGTGCATGCAAAATTGTCACACAGTGTGCCTATCTGCAATTTAACTCGCTAACGTCAGTGGCAGAGACTTCAAGTACTATCAGCCACTTGCCACCAATGCACACATGGCAGTTGTAAAACAACGCCATTTGTTCATTCCACATCCCGCCAGCCGGCCTTAACACCAGTGCCTCTTCCTCTCCTACCATCCATCCCTTACATACGACCTCTTGCTACCTACTTTCCCATGCCTGCCTTTTCGTAACAGATGATCCCAGTGCTACCAACCCAGGCATACCAAATTTCGCAAACAAACCCAGTTACACAATATCCTATCAGCACCCTTACCCTGCCAGCTGCGAGCATATGGCCATAAAGCAACGGACAGCAACCCCTAACCAATGGAGGAAACTGACCCTTGTATAAGAGCCAATCAGTGATACCACACCCTCAAGATTCCAGTCGTTGCTCACTTAAGCAGGTCCGCCCACAGATGACGTCAGCATTTCTTGAGGGTTCCACATCCCACCTCCAAGCTATGAGTTATGCAATGAGGTGTGACCTAGCTGCATTGAAGTGCAATTTTCCGGATAAGCACTTTCCTTGTAGTAGTCTATAAACCAGTATGGCCTACAGTGGGAGGAGTTTTTCCATGCCTTCCAATGCCACTGTTTAGGAGCATTCACATCGCTGCAAGCACAAAGCAAGATGAATTTGGTAGAGCAGCGGCCGGCCGAAAAATTAACAAACTTCATCATAAGAAAAATGCAGCTCATCACATGATTTAAACCACAACTGCCTGAACGCGAAGTGCTNGAGTTTTTCCATGCCTTCCAATGCCACTGTTTAGGAGCATTCACATCGCTGCAAGCACAAAGCAAGATGAATTTGGCAGAGCAGCGGCCGGCCGAAAAATTAACAAACTTCATCATAAGAAAAATGCAGCTCATCACATGATTTAAACCACAACTGCCTGAACGCGAAGTGCTAGAAGTGGTAGCTGAAACTGTACACCCAGAGTACGATGCAGCATTAGTACTCCTGTTCAACACTGTTTTGGACGAACTCATTTGCACAATGATCATCCTGGAACAAAATACATGCCACGAACAGGACTCAGGTGCCACAAGATAGAACCACAAGCAACATCAAAACAGAGTCAGTAGACAATACAAATATACAAATCGCGTCAAAATCCACTCATTCAGTCAACAATGGGATAAAAATTCAGGTACCACAAACAAAACAGATACATATTCCGGTGCAAATGTAAGCATTTTTTTTTCTAACCTACTCTAAAACTAAGTGTTATATGTTAGTCCGCTGTAGGAACGGGATTATTGCGTCTCAGGACTAACCCCTTATGCTTACAAGGGAAGGAAAAACATGGGTAGGAACGGTATTATTGCATCTCAGGGCAAACCCTTATGCTTACAAGGGAAGGAAAAACATGCAAGGAGACGTGCATCGCGGGAAAGACGGATTGGGTTTCCCATGGCTGAGTTTGGCCATGAAAAACCTCCCTAATGTACTTATAGTTAACAAACTACATCTAGAAGAGAAAGGAAAAAACCGGCAAAGACACAGACACCGTAAAAACCCTTTCGACAGGAAAGAATTAAAAATTGTTGCATGTATTATGAGAAAATGCTACAGAAGAAAGATAGGTGGGTACCATGTTCTTTATTATTGGGAGAGGAGAAACTAGTAGAGAGGTGTCGGGGAAACAAATGTAAGCAAAACAAACATTGAAAATTACCGGGTACGATGTAAAAATTTTAAGTGTGATAGAAGTCAAGCACTGTCGTTTCCATGTCATTACTGTGATGGCCTGCCCCAGTAACCCACATCTCCACAGTAATCTAATGGGCAGCAACTCAAGCAACAGTTTGGGAATCAGACAGCGAGGGTAAGGCAGCTCAAAGTTTCCTAAACTCCAGTTTTGAACAGTGCTACCTACTTGACACCAAACCAAGCTCTAATCAACCAGGTCAGCAGTCATTCATAGTTCATTCGAATTTTGGTGTTCATTAATGGTCATCATTTCCATGCATTAATAGACACTGCTGCTTCACATAATTTTGTAAAACCTAGTTTTTTTTTAACACAACAGACATTGCCCCATCTGCAAACGGAATTAGCTTGGCAATAAACTAGCATACAAGTACCGCACTAGGGCAAGCAACAGTAACAGATCGTATCCATGACCTTGAGAATATCACAACCACAATAGTTACACCGGACATTAGAGACGATGTTATCCTCGGTGTACCATGGCTTATAAAGCAAAATACCATTGCAAAACCAATGACTCGTATCAATTTCGGCCCTAACGAACATTGCACTGTGTACAATTATGACAGGTGGCCAGCTGATACAGTACTAATCATCTCATTGATGAAGATCTACAACAACATTCCGCCAGAACACGGGGCAAATTAACAGCGACTCCGTAATGAAAAGGACGATTCTCTACACGTGCATTGAACGTAAACATTTCAGTATAAAATGCGTTACCCATGTAAGTGGTTAATTTAGTTACTTTGTGATGTATTGATGGTAACATACATATACGACACGTAAACGTCTATAGAATCTCTGTAAACCCTGCAAACACTGATTTTATTGCACAAAAATTATATTAAAAATTTTATGCTGAAACAATTCCAAAGTAACATTCGTATTTCCTCGCAGTAGGTAGATTTAACATGTCACATGGAAATAATCGCTATAAAATATGCCTAATAGCACTCGTAACTCATAAGCGTTCGCTTGATCAAATTCACATGGCANTGGAAATAATCGCTATAAAATATGCCTAATAGCACTCGTAACTCATAAGCGTTCGCTTGATCAAATTCACATGGCACACTGAAATTAAGTAGTGTCTAAGCATATAACCATCATGTAAAACAAAATAGATGCACATTTGTTTCTTGTCTCTGTGTATGACTTCATGAATTTATCATGGTGGCTCATGTCAACAGCTTGTACACATCTTTTGACATCTCTTTTGTATAATATATATATTATATTTTTTTTCTACTACTTATATCCATCCTAGTAAAATCTCCTCTAGAATATAGGCAAGGTAATCCTTGAATTCTTCGACGGAATTAAATGGTATTTACACACTTCTTGATTTCTGTGGTTTATAGCTAAATGATATTAGTGCATCGGCAAAAACATACCCTGTGACTAACGTTTTGTAAAATAGTATTTGGTTTTCAGAGGCTTTCTCGTATTAAACACGATTCAGTGACCTGAAATGAATTTATTTGGTATAAATTTCAGGGTTTCTTCCCCAAAAAACACCCCGATCTTAATAATCTTCCTCACCATTACATTTCATGATATATTCCCATTTTCGACGCCTCAAGATCACAGCATTATATCCACGAAAAATATAGTTAAAGTGTTTATAATGTGATCACAATTACAAGGAAAGTTAATGTAAAACGTGAATGTTGTGTTTGTTTGCCTAATTGTATGGCCAATGAACGGAAATGTTTGAGGCTGTAGTTGAATTGTGTTATAGTAATAATTTGCCGATTATCGTAATCACCTTCATTTGATATAATTACCTTATAAAAATTGATTAGAGCAAGTATACATAACTTATCAATTGTACTTGTGTATATAATTAATGTTGAATAAAAATTCAATTTTTTTGCGGTAGTTGTTTTGGAATTAAAGTAGTTAATTTTTTTTTCAGTGTTTTACATTTGCGTGGTTACTATTAACATGTGAACCAACTTTGTTTCGAAAATTTGTTAGCGTAGTAAAAATGAGTGCTTCTTTATCGGCCGTCGGTGTCGGTTCGGTTTTTCGGACTTCAGTGTCGAGGTAGCGGCGTCATTTTGTGCCTGTGCCGTTCTTACCGATTTTATGAATTAAATGGAACCTTAATTTTTGGATATACTTTCTTATAATAATTTTGTTGTTTTTTTTTGTGTGTAGTATAGAATGGCTTATATTGGTCGTGGGCCCAAACCTAGACCATTATATATATTAAAAAAAACAAACAACAGAATATTGGAATTTGAATTAACCAATTAAATATATTTCGGTTTAGTATGTTGTCATACTTTGGCTCCAATTTTAAACCAACGGAAAAAAAATTTCGAACATTTATATCAAGAGAATTTTAGTAAAAATTTTCATTGTTTAGAATTTTTGGTTCTTGTGTGTGTGTTTGGACGTTTCAAGTAACATTTAAACCCCGAAGTGATAAATATTTTTGTAGCGGTGCCTAAAACATACGGGAAAACAATTTTACNTTCAAGTAACATTTAAACCCCGAAGTGATAAATATTTTTGTAGCGGTGCCTAAAACATACGGGAAAACAATTTTACTAGGTAACTAAACTAAAAAACCTCTTCATTTTAATTGTTTGAGGATTACTCATTTCCTTGGAAGTTATTTATTTAAATGCACACTTTACGTTTTTATTATATGTTTTGAATAGGTACCTAACATAATGGTTTNATTTAAATGCACACTTTACGTTTTTATTATATGTTTTGAATAGGTACCTAACATAATGGTTTTGTGAGTGTCAATTCTACAGGTAATTGTTTACATTGATCTCTGTTATATTTTTTATTTCCTTGCTTAGAAAATGTTAGACTTTGCTACAATCACCGTAGCGTCCCAGTAAGAAAACAGCAGCATTTCTGTGCTACCCTGAGAAAGTACCATCTACAACCATAGTAAGGAATCTCACGCAACCAATCGGAAACAAGCAGGCCCTTGATGTTCATGGATATTTATGATTTGATGCTGACTAACCTGATATAATATATATGTTATTATTTAAATGTGAAAACACAAATATCAATGCAATTGTTAGTATTTTTAATTTTTTCTTTAAAATGTATGCAAAAGATTGCCACACATTATCTTTAATTGGTTCACATTATATATAGTCCATTCACGGTTAATTCCAACTTTTCTTAAGCCCTGCTGAAGTTTTACATCCAGGATATTCCTCCACCGCCTCGTGCTAGTAAAGCTTAAAGGAGTCTTGAAAATTACACCAAGGAACAAAGCACTGCATTCGTGCGTACACTGTGTAATAATATTTTACATAAGAATTATTTCTTACTAGGCGTTGCCAACCATTTTCCTTTTATCCCTGTTTTCAATCATATTTATTGTAAATTAAATACTATAATTTATAAATAAAATAAAAATTTTTTAATTTAACCAAAAGTAATTAAATTTTAAGCTGACACAAGTATAAAATTATATTTATACATGGCATATTTAGGAAAGAACCAAGCATATCATACCATAGGGTGTTTTTTGTATGGTTTGATTAAAAAGATGTTGAAACTGTGAATAGACTATAGCATCAGATTTGTACAAAACTAGTAACAGTTCTGTTGGAATGAAATAAAACTGATTGTATTGATCTTCAGCAAAATTTTATGAAATTATTATATATCAGAAAATAGCTTGTTTTATTAACCATTCATTCCAAACAATATAATTTTTTTATAGATTTTTTATATGCATCAATTAAGCTATCACTGAATTTAGATAATACAAAATGCATGTTGTTTACTCAAAAAAACTACAATAAGAGTACATAATATATCAGTACAAAATAAATTAATTAGTGCACTCAAAAATATCAAGTTTCTTGGCGTTGAAATTTATAATAAACTCGTATGGAAGGAATATGTAAAATGCATTACAAAAAAGTTAACACAGCCTGTTACATGCTAGAAACACTTTCAAATGTAACTTCGATGCAGTGTTTGAAATCCCTCTATTTTGCGTATGTACATTCTTATAAACTATGGCATAATATTCTGGAGAATAAGTAAAACCGATCTACAAACTGTGTTTGTAATACAAAAAGAGAGCTACGCATAATTAAGCATTTGTCCATTACTGATAGTTGCAGACATTTATTCAGTTTATTAGGAATTCTTCCAGTATCATGTGTGTACATATACAAAACAATTACTTATATGCACAAAAATAGTAAGAAATATTATACAAATAATGAAGTGCACCAATATTATACCCGAAAGAAAAGTAATTTTTATATTAAATCTGTAAATAAAGCTGGTACTCTAAAATCAGTCAGTAATATGTAGATATATATTTCTGTTAAATGGTTTGTTCTATAGTGTAGCAAAATACCTATCCGCAAGTTAAATTAGTGTGATGTGGTTGCATTTTGTGTGCATATGAATTATTATATTTTTTGGATCTGCATTCATTATTGCTCTCCATGAGTTCAAACCGTGGTGTAACTGTTTTTGTAATTTTTAATTTGTATTGTAACTGTTATGACATTACTGTAGGGATATCTACAGTGGCTCACATTAATCTGCCACCAATGATTATCGCAGTTTCATAGCTTTATGCCATTAACTGAAAAGTGCAGTGCAAATTAATGAAACACAATATTTTGTCCTCACATGCTGCATAAGTATGCCACTTAAATATTCAGCCAGTTGTGGTAGACACATGGCACAGGCATGATGCACATTGCGTTCGTACCTTGTGTCATTTGCTGCACGCTCTCTGTGCTGAGAGGTTGTATTGGGTAGCTCTGTCAGCCGCGTCAGTCAANGTACCTTGTGTCATTTGCTGCACGCTCTCTGTGCTGAGAGGTTGTATTGGGTAGCTCTGTCAGCCGCGTCAGTCAGGAAAATGCTATGTAGGGGCAAGAATACAGCATTAGTTGGTAACTTTTCTGCATGCAAAGAAGAAATCTCGACGAGAAATTGTGGAGCACGTGAATCTGCCAAGGTCCACTGTCAGAGACATCATACCAAGGTTTGAGAAGGAAGACAATAGATTCGATACCTCAAAAAGGACAGCCAAAGAAACTAAGTGAAAGAGAAAAATGTCTAGGTTTCAGGAAAATAAAGAAAGATTCGAAAATTAGTGCTTGCAAACTTACCACGGAGGTACTCAATGAATGTGGAAAGAACGTCCATCCAGAAACCATACGACGTGTTATCACAAGAGCAGGATATAATGGCAGGCTACCTAGAAATGAGGTGATTAGAAGAAAACTACTTACATTCATAAATTACCACGCTGACAAAGTTGAAAGCTGGTGGAATGGTGTGACGTCTGCTGATGAGACGAAAATGAATGTTTTTGGTTCTGATGGCAGGGTAACAGTATGGTGCAAGCCAAATGAGGAGCTAAAACCTGGGAACTTACAACTGACTGTGAAACACGGTGGAGGTAGTATTATGATCTGGGGCTGTATATCTTCAGCAGGTGTTGGAGAGGCTGTACGTCTCAATGGAACAATGAAAAAGGAAGACTATCTTAACATCCTGAAAGCAAACCTACACAAGAGTGCTGAAAAACTGGGCATTAGGAACACGTTTAAGTTCTACCAAGATAATGACCCAAAACACAAGTCGTACATTGTCAAGAGCTGGCTTTTGTATAACTGTCCCAAAGTCATTAAAATACTTCCTCAATCACTCGACCTGAATGCCATAGTTCATCCCATGTGGGATGAACTCAAAATAAGACTGCGTACTACAACAATTAGGTCCACAAAAGAATTAGAGAAAAGGTTCAAGGAAGAATGGAGTAAGATTGGCTCCGAATGTACCAGGAAAAAGATTGCATTAATATGCCACAACGCCTGCGAGAAGTAATTAAACAAAATGGCCATGCTACCAGGTATTAAAAGACTGTTTAGTTTGCAAAGAGGATGATGTTTGTGTTTGAATGATGATAGTTGAATATTAAAGTGGGGTACTTATGCAGCATAGGAAGAGACAATAATATTGTTTGTGAGGTTGCATTGCTCATTTCCGTTATTGGCTACTGCTATATGTCATTTAAAGTACACAAGAATGTTCGTGCAATATGTTTTATGTTTATCTTCATTTGTAATATAACATAAGGCCATAAAACAGCTAAAATCATCGGAGGCTGAATATTAATAGTGAGCCATTGTATATTGTCTGTAATCAGTGTATTGTCTATCATGCATGTGTATTAGTGATGCAACGAATATTCGCATTCGCATTCGCGAATATTCGCATGTTTTTGAACATTCGCATTCGCATTCGCAAAAATGATGCCAATATTTTGCGAATGTATTTGGCAATGAAAAATGAAAATGTTTATTAAATAATAATGCAACTGCTATGATTAAGACATTTTTATTTATTAACATATTTTTTATGTATAAGAGTGTATTTTAATGATATTTGGGAAACAGCCTTGTAGTTATTCACTAGATTACATAACAGAAACACACTCTTGATATTCTTTTATTCTTATTTACCTAAGCAAAATCAAATTAAGGCAGGTAATTTCTTAAAACTTCTAAACTATATTATAACACAACTGTATGATCAAATACCATTGAACTGCTTTAACACAAAACAATGGAATAAGATATAACCCAACCTTTTTAATTATACAAATCAACTTTAAATGAGATCTTTTGTAAAAACACTTAACAATATGCATTTATGCAACCTAAAGGGTATCTTATTCAAATATGTGAGATCTTTTAATGAACCAGTAATCATGTTTAATTGTAAATCAAATCGACTTCTTATGAATAAAGTTAAAAATATATTGTGAAGAAAAACAAACAAAATAATAATCTTCTTTTCAATTAAAACAAATATGTTCTTAACATTTAGTTAATTTTAACTTTGGTGCTAATACTAACTCAGTAATTATGTAATTTTTAAGATATCCATTAAACATTACTTCTTGAAATCGAAAAATAAAACTNTCAGTAATTATGTAATTTTTAAGATATCCATTAAACATTACTTCTTGAAATCGAAAAATAAAACTATGAAAAATTCTTTATATCTAAGCACAATTAAGTGAAACATTTAGTAATTAAATAAGAGTAGAGGAATATTAAACTTCAGAAATAGAAGTTTTGATGCCTTTTCTCCTTGCAGCCTATTTCGGTGGGGTGTGTAAAGAAGACCAGCCCCACTAAAGACCCTTTCGCTAGGCACACTAGTGGGTGGTGTTACTAAATATTGCCTGGCTATGGGAGAAATAATATCAAACTTCTTATTATTTACCGCCCACCATGTAAGTGGATCTACATCATTTTCCACACGTTTATCTAATAAATATTCATT
>NQII01001816.1:160208-298241 GCA_002778355.1 Clitarchus hookeri
TTTACTTCGTTCAGAGTCGGGGCATATGGGCTACTCTCGGTTTTAACATGGCCGCCCGGCCGGCCAGTTCTAAACGCACGGTAAAATTCGAGTTCGTAGGCGCACGCTTTTGGCGCGATATTTGAAACATCAACATTCGCATTCGCATTTGCATTCGCGAATGTCGGAGGTGAATATTCGCATTCGCGAATGTGGAAAAATCGACATTCGTTGCATCACTAATGTGTATTGTCTATAATGTATATGTATTGTGTATAATGTATGTATGTAAATTTGACATGCTCTACATCCCAAGCATCGTAATCAAACAGAGTGAAAAAAAAAATTAAGTACACACACAGGTTTATTCCAAAGAGGTTATATTTTATACCACCTTCCCTATTAAGTAACAATAACAACAATTAATGAGTAAATATCTTGACTGGAAAATAAAATTAACACATAGTAAAAATTGCTTTGAGATTGGCTTTAAAGTATAAATATCAGATTCCAGTAAAATATTTGCCACACTACAGCATTCTATAAATAAAAATTTTTTAAAATATTTATTTTGCTACCAGATTGAGTAACTAGTTATTAATTTAGGGCTTTTGCATGCTAATCTTGCAAGCCTCGGCAGATGGTTTTCAGAAAGTGTAATTGTGCTACTTCCAGAATGAGCAACAGTTGCTGGCCTGACTTTGCTTCTCTCTTACCTTTCTTGGTAATATATGAATTTCATTTCTTTTATATTTTTCACCATCTTTCCCCCACACTATGTATGATCTTGGAGTGTTCCTGGTATCAACACAGTTTTTGAATATTTTATAATAATCCGCAATTGGGCTAATGCCAAGTGGCGAGCTCTCCACCTCTCCTCTACCTGACAAAACTCCACTTCTATGCCCTTCCTGAACTTTGCAACCCCCTCACAGATACCAATTCCTCCTGCAACACATTTCACTGCCTCACAGATTTCACAAGCATAGACTGCCTACCCCGCTCCGTTCTCCACACCCTCTGAAGCTTCTCACTGTTGTTTCCTCTCCCTCTTAACACACTCTTACTTAGCTGGCAGCGTAACCTTCCCCACCCTCCCTCTCCTTCACCACTCTGTACATCCTGACCAGCCTTTTTACTTTCATCCTGTCCTTCAACGAGCTTCACCCCATTTCTTTCATCACTGATGGCCTATAGTTCCCTTCGTCCTCACCATCCTGCCCCTGTCTTCTCCACCTACCCTTCATCCATCTTGGTGCCCTTCTTTGCACCTTCTCGAGCTCTCTCACCTCCACGTACAGGTCTCATACTGCTGCCGCATTTTCTAACATCTGCTGTACCATTGTGCCATATGCCTTCTCCTTCACCTCACTGCTGACTCCCTTCAGAACCCTTCCCAACATACCCAAAGCCCTTCTTCCCTTTGCAACCACCCTCTCTACCTGTTTTTTCCATCTGAGATCTCCCTGCAATACAATCCCTAGATACTTATATTCTGCTGCTTCTTCTATCTCTTGCTCCTCCCATCTGTACATGTGCCTGCTTATCACCTTTTTCCTTGTAAACCTCACTACCTTAGTTTTTCTTCCATTTAACTTCATTTTATTCTCCATGGTCCACAACCATATCCTGTCAATGTCTACTAGCAAGTTTCCACTCCCTCCACCACTGCATACAATGCACAATCATCTGCAAACAATGTAATTTTTCCCCTTATCCCCAAACCCACGTCATTTACCATAATGGTAAACAACAAAGGGCCCAGCATGCTTCCCTGTGGTTTCCCTAACGTAACCTCTCCTTCCTCCGATATTGCCTCCCCCACTTTCACCCTCTGAACATAATTGGTTTGTTGACCTGAAATTATATCCTGTTACAAGAAGTTTTGCCACAATACTCCTTAGATTTTATTTTACTTTTAATCAATAATGTTCTATCCTGGTTTACTGTGATCCCCTACCAAAAATATACTACAAAAACCAACATAAATTTTAGTGGTTTCTGTTGTGTGGAATTATTATTCTAATGTAATTTTGGTGGTTTCTATTGTTTTCTGGTGACCCAATAGTTTTTATTGGATTCCAGTGGTTTCTGTTGTATACAAATTTAGTGAACAGAGGACATTTCAGTGGTTTCTGTTGTCGGAAAATACTGGAACTATTGGTTTTAATTGCTTTCTATTGGGGTACAACAACTTCTAGTGGATTAGGTTGGTTTCTGTTGTAAATTAATCTTTTGGTTTGTGTTGTATTCAAGTGGTTTCCATGTTGGTGTGGTTACACCTGAAGATGATGTGGATGTAGTCTGTGTGATAGGCGACTGCAAACGCTGGCGCTTTTTTTTGTTGTTGCGTACTTTGCTCTGATGGAGGCAATGTCTGCGTCTCCGCATCTGAGGACGAACATGTAGTCTGTGTACTGGCCGNGAAATTTTAGTGGTTTCTGTTGTGTGGAATTATTATTCTAATGTAATTTTGGTGGTTTCTATTGTTTTCTGGTGACCCAATAGTTTTTATTGGATTCCAGTGGTTTCTGTTGTATACAAATTTAGTGAACAGAGGACATTTCAGTGGTTTCTGTTGTCGGAAATTACTGGAACTATTGGTTTTAATTGCTTTCTATTGGGGTACAACAACTTCTAGTGGATTAGGTTGGTTTCTGTTGTATTCAAGTGGTTTCCATGTTGGTGTGGTTACACCTGAAGATGATGTGGATGTAGTCTGTGTGATAGGCGACTGCAAACGCTGGCGCTTTTTTTTGTTGTTGCGTACTTTGCTCTGATGGAGGCAATGTCTGCGTCTCCGCATCTGAGGACGAACATGTAGTCTGTGTACTGGCCGCCTTAATTTTTTGGTTGATATTCGGGTGTGTCGATTTCGGCCACACGTGTTCCAATAGAACTTTGTGCGGAGTGTTCCACGGTAATGCTCTCTGCTGTGTTTGTAGGTTTTTTGGAATTCTGTCTAGTGGGAGTAGCATGAATTCTGCTACTTGACGCGGATAAACAATTTGCACAGATACCGGTATTGTGTTGTTGTTCATAATTTGTATGTGGAGTGTCACTGGCGTGAACGGTAACAACAAAGGTGTTATCGCATGAATTATGTTCTGGCCATCCGTTCTGTTTGAAACGTTTGTGATGTGTAGATATATGTCGTACTTGTTGCCTAATATTTTAACGCGGCTTTCGATATCGTTTAGGGAATCTGATTAGTTTTGTTGGTGTAGGAGTTCTATGTTCTGTTGGAGGACTGTCCAATTCAATGNAACAACAAAGGTGTTATCGCATGAATTATGTTCTGGCCATCCGTTCTGTTTGAAACGTTTGTGATGTGTAGATATGTCGTACTTGTTGCCTAATATTTTAACGCGGCTTTCAATATCGTTTAGGGAATCTGATTAGTTTTGTTGGTGTAGGAGTTCTATGTTCTGTTGGAGGACTGTCCAATTCAATGNATATCGTTTAGGGAATCTGATTAGTTTTGTTGGTGTAGGAGTTCTATGTTCTGTTGGAGGACTGTCCAATTCAATGACGTCGCTTGTGGGGCTCAGAGGTGGATTACATATCTCCGGGAAGGGTTTGAAATTCTATCCTCTTGGAGTCTGTCCGTTCGGGACATTCCTCCTTCGACAGGGCTTGTCCTTCCCATATCCACAACATCTGGTAAGTCTATATGTGTAGCCTGTGTGTCTGTGTCTAATGGTTGTGGGCTCCACTCACCTTCGTTGTAGTCGCTGAGTTCTTCAACTTCTAATTATTGACACTGACCCTCGTGTGTCCAGCAGACACAGGCGCAGAGTGGTGCTAGGTGCTGTTGGCAGTCTGTGTGCTTCTCGCAGCGGTGAATGAACATGGATGGTCGTTGCGCAGCGTTATATCCTTATATACGTGTTGGCGCGCCCGGTAGGGCGTGACCGGTTGACCGCCCGTGACCGCGGTAGGTGGTTGGCCTTGGTTGCGTTCGTTGTGTAGATAAGCTGCGTTCTGCCGCTCCAATAGTCCGATGACTTGTTTGACTGGCTTTTTCTATGACGTCATCTTCGGACTACCGTGTTGTGTAGTTGTTCTTTGGACTAGACGTTTGGATGATGTACATAATATATGTATTTACTTTGGACTCTATATTCTTTATAGGACTATATTAGTCCTTAGAGTTGGTAACATGTAGTCTGTAGTCCTTTATAAGAATAATATTCTAGTCTAGTCTTACTCTTCTTCTAGTGTCTTCACTTCATTGAAGTGAGGTATTAATAATACCTTGACGCTGGTTTCTATTGTATTCTAGTAATTACCATTGTTTTTTTTTTTTTGTTTTTTTTTTCTGTGAGATTTAAGTGGTTTCTATTAGTTTCTGTTGTGTTCCATTGGTTTCTGTTGTTCTGTAATCTGTTGGTTTTTCTTGTGCTATAGTGGGCCCCACTGGTTTCTGTTCTCTTATAGTTGGTTGGGTTTTGTTGTATTGTAGTGGTTTCCCTTGGTTTATGTTGTTTTGTTAGTTTCTATTGTGCTGTAGCATATTGGTTTCTGTTATATTCTAGGGGTTTCTATTGGCTTCTGCTGTTTCATTGGTTTCTATTGTGCTGCAACCATTTGGTTTATGTTGTATTCTAGTGGTTCCCGTTGGTTTCTGTTGTGTTTTGTTTGTTCCCATTGTGCTGTAGTGAGTTTTTTTCTGTTGTGTTCTAGTGGTTTCCATTGGTTACTGTTGTGTTTTGTTTGTTTCTGTTGTGCTGTAGCCAGTTAGTTTCTGTTGTATTCTAGTGGTTTCCATTGGTTTCTGTTGTGTTTTATTGGTTTCTAAAAGTGTTTGTTGGCTTCTATCTTGTTTTGTTGGTTTCTATTGTGATAAACTCANTGTTGTGTTTTATTGGTTTCTAAAAGTGTTTGTTGGCTTCTATCTTGTTTTGTTGGTTTCTATTGTGATAAACTCTGTTAGTTTCTGTTGTAACCTCACGTTGGGCATCAAAATTGTATAATGAGAAGTACCACGATTAATGTGTTTATTGTTTTGTAAGAAAAAATTTTTTACGTGTTTTGCGTGAGAGAAGGAGATGTAGGAGAGATATACTTTATTACTTTCATTTTTCATTTGTCTGGGAAGCCACAACCTTTATTCCTACCATTTGGTGTGCAAAGCATTTTAGCTGTGTTTTACAAAACATACATGCAATCTTCACTGGTACCAACATTTGTAAGGAAAGAAAATAAAATACTTCATCTTGCAGAAATAAGATTCCATTTTAAATTATGATTGTAGAAAATATATTAAATAATGAAAAGAAAAGAAAATTAATAGGTATTGTTCTAATATTTTATTAAAAAAAAAAATTTCTTTACTTTTTACTTTGATTGTTCTGAAATTAAAATTTATGTGCTGATTGAAAAGAATATGTTACTAGTGTTGTGTGTGGAAAAGCAAATTAAANTAAAAAAAAAATTCTTTACTTTTTACTTTAATTGTTCTGAAATTAAAATTTATGTGCTGATTGAAAAGAATATGTTACTAGTGTTGTGTGTGGAAAAGCAAATTAAAATCAGGATCAGTTGGAGTATAATTACTTCAAGTCACCACCATCCGTACAATAATAATTTAAGATAAAAAAAAAGGAAATATTAAAATTGCTAAATTAATGGTGCTTCACTTTAATAAGTGCTAAAAAAAATTTACCTCCTGAGAACTTTTAATCAAAGGTTGCCTCATGTAACTGAAATTACTATGTTACTGCAAAAGTTCCAAAAGACAAATTAAATTTTAAGGTTTCAAAAGTTAAAAATTCATTAAATTCTATNGGTTTCAAAAGTTAAAAATTCATTAAATTCTATGTTATCTCCCACTAAAAATCCTTCACTCTCTCTTCTCACTCGTTTTCAACATAAGTAAGTCCTCAGCGTTAATTTACTATTCCGCCCTNTGTTGTGTTTTATTGGTTTCTAAAAGTGTTTGTTGGCTTCTATCTTGTTTTGTTGGTTTCTATTGTGATAAACTCAGTTAGTTTCTGTTGTAACCTCACGTTGGGCATCAAAATTGTATAATGAGAAGTACCACGATTAATGTGTTTATTGTTTTGTAAGAAAAAAAATTTTACGTGTTTTGCGTGAGAGAAGATGTAGGAGAGATATACTTTATTACTTTCATTTTTCATTTGTCTGGGAAGCCACAACCTTTATTCCTACCATTTGGTGTGCAAAGCATTTTAGCTGTGTTTTACAAAACATACATGCAATCTTCACTGGTACCAACATTTGTAAGGAAAGAAAATAAAATACTTCATCTTGCAGAAATAAGATTCCATTTTAAATTATGATTGTAGAAAATATATTAAATAATGAAAAGAAAAGAAAATTAATAGGTATTGTTCTAATATTTTATTAAAAAAAAAAATTTCTTTACTTTTTACTTTGATTGTTCTGAAATTAAAATTTATGTGCTGATTGAAAAGAATATGTTACTAGTGTTGTGTGTGGAAAAGCAAATTAAAATCAGGATCAGTTGGAGTATAATTACTTCAAGTCACCACCATCCGTACAATAATAATTTAAGATAAAAAAAAAGGAAATATTAAAATTGCTAAATTAATGGTGCTTCACTTTAATAAGTGCTAAAAAAAATTTACCTCCTGAGAACTTTTAATCAAAGGTTGCCTCATGTAACTGAAATTACTATGTTACTGCAAAAGTTCCAAAAGACAAATTAAATTTTAATGTTTCAAAAGTTAAAAATTCATTAAATTCTATGTTATCTCCCATTAAAAATCCTTCACTCTCTCTTCTCACTCGTTTTCAACATAAGTAAGTCCTCAGCGTTAATTTACTATTCCGCCCTNTAAAAATCCTTCACTCTCTCTTCTCACTCGTTTTCAACATAAGTAAGTCCTCAGCGTTAATTTACTATTCCGCCCTGGCACAAACTCAATTCGTAGAGCGACAGACCTCTGGTTTGCCATATCTGCAGATAAAATCAAAGTCCAAATCTTCAAAAACCTTTATCAATTCAATAGTTCTTACTTTTGTTCAACAAAATAATGCTCCAAATGACATAGACGAGCCCCTCCGGCTCAAGTGAAGAGTTGGCATCACCTGGCTGGAGATGCGTATTCTCACACGTAAAGGCGCCGCGTCATTAGCAGACTGGAACAACTCCAAAAATAAACCTTTGGCTTACCTCAGCCCTCTTCTTGTATGACCGGGTTCTTGCACATAAACTGTAATTTCTGGGACCAAGAAATATTATCTATCTTAGGATGGCGCCGGGGATTTTGCAGATCAAAATACCGGCAAAAATATTTTGGCCTTAAATTCGTAGGTTCCTCCCAGAAGCGAACTACTTCCGGCAACTATCACTGTCCTATGCACAAAGGTAAAACCTACTTCCGGTGAAGTGAAAAAGAAAATAACGAGAAAATAAAATACAATTAAAACACAAGTGAAAAACAGTTAATTACTCTTTAAAAATTACAAAATTAATTAAGAAAAATTAAAATGCTATACAAATAAATTATATAAGATTTCTAGGTTTAAATACATAATACCAACCATAGGGTCATAAGTAAAAATAAAATAAAATGGATGGGTGGGTGGTTTACAAAATAAATATTTTGGGACTTTAAAAATTACTGAAAATAAACTATAGGGGCTGAAATTACTATTATGTTAAAATGCAAACAAACAAAATATAATAGTGTCCAAAATAAACATGCAGGTTAATATATATCACAATAAAAATAATAACTTTGCTATAGCTAACCGCTATAAGCTTCAGTGTCAATCTTGAAGTTCACAAGATTGTAGATTACGATTGTTACAGTTTACCAAAAACCGGAAGTAATTATTCCACTGACGCTCTCTTTTTAATTCACTGAAGTTGTTATTCATTTCATCTTCAACTGCTGATATTTTCAATTCATCATGTGTGTCATCATAATTATCGCTGTCTGTCTTTATTTGAACATTATCCACTATTCTTCTAGCTCTACAAACTTTTGCAAAATAATTCTTAATATTACAAACTGCACATTTTTTTTCCATAAGCTGGGCATTGTCCATAGTTATGATCAAATCCAAAATATCTGCAATTCTTCACATTCTTATTTTGTTTTTCTTTCTCTTGAGTTCTATTTTCATTATAAATCATCTCAATGACTTGCTGTTTAATAGTTTCTTCTTTTATACTTTCCCGGATTTTCGCAAGTTGGAATCGTGTTGGATAATGCCACTGGTCGGATGGTTTTCTCTGGGAATTCTCACCTCATTTCACCCTCATCGGCTCTCAAGACCTCGTTGTTAAGAGCTGCTTAAATCTCTCAACTCGACTCTCAACTCTTTTATACACTTTCCATGGATATTTACTAGTTGTGTTGAAATTAGTGCTCAAGCTTGGCAAACTCCAGGGCTGTAGTTGATATCATAGTAGCCTTAGTATGCAATTTTTCTTGTGTAGTTTTTTCATTTATATCAAGTACAAAAATATCTCTAATTAATTTTTCTTATTACCAAACTGACAATTTTTACTCATGTTTCTCAACATTGCCATAAACTGTTCATATAACTCATTTTCCTGCTTTTTTTTGTGAAAAATAAAAACCATTCATATATTAGTTTCGTTTTTTAAAGGAAAAAGTCATCAAATTTCTGTAGTACTACAGGTAACTAATTTTTTTCTACTTTGTCAAATTTAAACTAATCAAAAATGTCTTGCAGAAACTTACCTCCAGGGTTCAGCAGCATTGCCACTTTTACAGCAGTTTTCTTGTCATGAAAAGCAGTTACAAAATTCTGAAACTGATATTTTTATTTTCGCCAGTTCTTGACATATTGCCTTCTGTTGATAGTGGTGCTAGATGTAGATCCATCTTACAAAGTTTCAAATTTAGCAAAATCCTTTAAACAGACAAGCTTATTGACAAATAACATATATTATAATGATACTACTGCCACCATTTATACTGATCTTCAGCATAATTTTATGACATTATTATACATCAGAAATTCTAATGTGAGCATGTGTGTCTAGTTCCACTGTAGTAAATTTATATATTAGGATAATGTTTTCTGAGTAAAATGAAACCTCAGTTATGCAGAAAAAACTTCTGGGCGAGTTGAAATTAACGAAAAAGAAGACTGCAATGCAGTGCATACATCTAACAACAGCAGCCACAATACGACCCGTGTTTACATTTCCTGCGAGTAAAGGAGTCATTTTACACTGTTATGCTTACCTCTTCAATAATTATTTTCTAGCCATTCATTATATACATCACACAGCTTTCAATGTCACTTTTAACCTGGCCCCTAACCTTAATTGGATGCAGTGCCACATTGACACTGTCGCAGTAGAGATTTTCTTGTGAACTATGTGATCCAACGTGTTCCACCACTTGTACCTTTCGTACCCTACATGACCTTGCAAAGTGATTCAAGACACCGCACTTTGCACATTTATTCCCATATGGTGGGCATGCCTTGGGTCCATGAACTGACTGACATCGCCCACATTTGAAGTCTCCCCCACTATCAATGTTTTTTACTCATCTTAGTGTCTGTTCATTGGGAATTTTTTTAACCTCGCCAACTATATATGTTTTGTACTCGCTATTACCATATTTAGTGTCACTTTTATTGTGAATGAGGTGCATCTATTGTTTTCTCAGCTTGCATGCTCCGCCTTTTCCAATGTGAGGTTACCTATCCATAACGAGGCTTCTTGGACAGCCTTGTCTCGAGCACGATAAACAGTTTGATCCTGCAGCATCTTGTTCTCTGCATCTTTCTGGTTATAATTACAGTTCTTGACCAGTTGGCATAGAGAAGTAAAAAGGTGGTCAAAACTTTACCCTTTTTTTTTTGGCATCGCTGAGTAGAGACATATAGTTCAAAGACCTCATTAACTCTTTGATGGACATACAGCACTATGACTTCTTTGACCTTGTGATAGTTGTTGCTATCTTCGTCAGGAATGGTGAGAGTTGTCAGGATGTGAGATGATGCACCGCCGATTATATTCTATAAAAAGGCAATCTTAATGTTGTCATTGACATTGTTGTTACCTGTGCTTACTAGGTAGTCTTCAAACTCGGACTCCCAAAACTTCCAGTTCGCGTAAGCATTCTTACTTTGCAAGTCCAAATCAGATGGCAACTTAACACCCCCACCCACGGCCATTGTAAACATGTTCTGTGCTGTATCACCCACCACTTTGTACTTCAACCCACTGCATATTGACGCACATAGCGCCTATTATGTCTACTGCCAAGTACTGACATTCATGTTTTTAATATGAATCATCCCAATCAACTCCTCCACACGACTTTGCTATGTTACATCTTTGTTTAAGAATCTCACTATGAATGATACAAAGGATCTACACATGTTGATGCCATCTTACCGCATACTGTTTATCTCATGGGTGCCAACCACTGCACCCTTAACTGAAAAAAAGTGTGAAATATGTAAATGGACAGTATGAGTTGTTTGAAAATGGAAGGAAAGAAGAGAGTGGTTTAAATTCAAAAGGGAATAATGTAGGGAAGTGTACTATTGTTGTTCTTTGTATAAGTATGGTAATATGTTATGAGGGAAGTGGCAATGAAAATTAGGTAAGTTAGTGTGAAGGTAAGGGTAATGACAGAGCTCATGGCATGAGGAAACAAAGAAAGTGAAGTATAAGAATAGGTCAATGTAGGTAGGTGTTGAATCAGTATGGTATGAGGTTTGATGTCAAGAACTGTGAATCTCTGATAGTAACACACAGGAACACAACAGAGGTGACAATTGATAGGAGAGCAGGAAATGAGAGAGAGATTGGAGAAATGGGAGAAGGAAAGCATAGGCATGCTATAAAAGTGTAAGGTTTTTTTATCCGGAGCAAGGAGTGACAGGTATTGATGGGGAGAGATATCAGCATAAGGCATGTCTGTAAGATGACGGTTCTGAAAAGTATACATATTGGGAGTGAAAAGAATGGAAATGTGAGATGGTTATTAAGAAAGGGGTTCATCCAAGATAAGAAAGAGAAGTTGAATTTTAGATGGTGTGGCCATATGATAAGAATGGAGAGTATAAGATTACCAAAGACAGTACTTCTATGGCAAGTGGTGGGCAAAGAAATCAAGAAGACAAAGGGAGCATTGGTTGAAATGAATGAGGATGAATGTAGTTATGAGGGGCGTTGACTGGGTTAACATGTAAAATTAAAAGTGTAAGATAGACAAAAGTAGGTGGAGAGATGTGTATGTTCCAAGCAGACCTGGCTTATGGCTGGAAGTTATAAATAATATAATATAGGCTAATATCATCACTACATTATGAGTTACAGTTGTGATTTATAGTGACACATTACTTGGCTGTTTCTGTTGCAGGCTATGATGCTGATGATGTAGTATTTCTACTAAAGCAGCATAATTATCGTTCAGCGTACCTACTCTCCGTTTGAGACAGAGTGCATCATACAAAAGAAATGAACAGAGTCCCAGAAGACAAAGGACATTTGGTGAGGTGTAAGTCAGGTACGTATATGTTTGATGTGTATTTATTTCTCTGTACATTAGAGGACTATATGTGAGAGNGGTGAGGTGTAAGTCAGGTACGTATATGTTTGATGTGTATTTATTTCTCTGTACATTAGAGGACTATATGTGAGAGAATAGTACTGATGAGAATCTGTAAAAGAGAATGCTGTACAACTACAGTATACACTAAACAATTACTGAAATACNGAGAATAGTACTGATGAGAATCTGTAAAAGAGAATGCTGTACAACTACAGTATACACTAAACAATTACTGAAATACTGAGGTCGATGAGCCTCTGCAGTTTACGTTATGGTGTCCTCTTGCACATTAAATTTTCTTTCCCCAGAGTACATATTATAAAGCAACAAACATCTTATAAAGCCGTTTGCTCAGAGAGGATAGCAAGTTACCATGATTTATGCAATTTTCCGTAAGATGTTATAGTTGGAGTTCAGAAAATGAGTTATAACAATTTGGCAATGCAGGCAAAGTATTGATTTGCATATTCAACCATTTCAAGGGTGTACTTTGATAATAGGTAATAATTTAGGTAAACACTGAATGTATGACAACAGTGTTGTTGAACGATTGTCTTTGACTGGTATCAGCTGTTAAAGACTCATTTAAAGGGACAGGTGTGCAGAACTTCTCTGTGGGGCCAGTTGAAATATATCATACTTGATGGGGTTTAGGAGCAGATGCTCAACCTGAGTACCACTGCTAACTGCAGAACACACAACTATGCACCTAATATGGGTTTGGGAACACTGCCACCACACACAGAGTGAAACATGTAGCTTGGTTTCATGAGTTGATTTCTGAGTGATTCAGACAGATGAATGAGTCAGCATGTGGTTCCTGCATGTCAATAAGGTATTGTACCAGCTGGCTGAGGCTCTGTATTGGTATGAGATGTTTTCAGCTGGCATGCATTAAGACCCCTTGTACATCTACAGATGTCTGACTGGTAGATGTTACATATACATCCTTTCAGATATGTTACATCAATTTTTGTTCTGTGTTCTGATGGGTTTGCTTCTTCCAACAGGACACTCCACCATTTCACATGTTCAGAGTCACCAAATTATGGTTGGAGGAACGCTCGTCTAGTTTGGGGTTATGCCTGATTGGAACATTACCAAGCATATCTGCAGTGCTGTTCAACATGCTTCTTAAAGCAGAGATTCACCACATAATAATACAGATTTGTGTGCCAATTTTATGGTGACGTGTTCATGATGCCCAGCCTGTATTCCAGCCTGCATATTTCTACCCAACAAGAGCCTCTTAGGTGTGGTGGTCCTACCGACAGTTCATGTCCGGTGGAAATTTTATAACACGTGCACGTCTGGTGATCTCATCTACAATACTTATGTTTCTTACTAATTTTACCTGAGGCTAGGCTCAATCCAGCATCTTGATTTTCTCTCAAGCTGATGTGATTTTCCTCATGGGTGATGCCAGAAAACTTTCCAGAATCAGGTGCACATGTTGTCTGGTAATAACTGCTTTGTAACCTCGTAACCATATCTATAGCAATGCTCTATCTTCCTGGCGTAAACGTCCCTCACAAAGGCCTTGGAGAGAGAGAGACAGAGAGAGAAAGAGAGAGTGAGTGAGTAAGGATATATAATTTCAAGAATATGTGTTTTTCTTTAATAATGTATTTAAAACATTAGATGTTTGTTAGTAATTAATTAAATTTCACAACTGACGTTTATTTTTGTAAAAGTTATTTGGATATGTTTTTTTATGATGTAAAATTTTAGTTTGTCTATAATTATCTGGATGATCATGTCAAATACTCAGACCATTTTGTACCACATTTGGATCATCTCAACGAAGTTCTTTCCTGTTTGGAAAAATCGGATCTTTCAAAAGTGAAATTTGCAGTTCAAGAAATTTTCTTCCTAGGACATGAGATTTCGTCTAACAGAATCTCCATTGACAGTGAGAGGACAAAAGCCATTAGGAACTGTCCATCACCACAAGATGCTAAAGGCAAAGCTCAATTAATTTTTTTGGAAAATTCATCCCAAGTTTAGCGGAAAAGGCAGCATCCCTTAACAAATTACCAAAGAAGTCAGTGAAATTGTGTGGAGAGATGAGCAACCAAAGGCATTTGACACTTTAAAAAANCTTAACAAATTACCAAAGAAGTCAGTGAAATTGTGTGGAGAGATGAGCAACCAAAGGCATTTGACACTTTAAAAAAATGACATAATACATTCTCCTGTTTTCCATATGCCGGATTTTACCAAGTTGTTTATCCTTCAGACTGACGCTTCAAGTCAGTCGATAAGTACTGTTTTGGCTCAGGAGATTAATGGTTGTTGTCAGCCTATTGCATTCGATCCTGCACCCTTACTTCCCAGGAAAAGAAAGCTTAAACAGTGTATGAATTAGAATATTTGGCTGTTGTTTTTGGCGTGGATAAATTTTGTCAGTATTTGGAACATGTTGAATTTCTACTAGAGACTTACACTCAAGCTTTGTTGTGGCTTTTGGCACACCCACGACAATTGGGAAAAATTGGCCATTGGGTTGTTAGAATTGGTTCATTAAAGTTCAAAGTGCAACACACCAAGGGAACCCAAAATATAGTTGCTGATGCTGTCACATGTTTGAAGGTACCAATGTAAAACCTGAAGTTCTTCCAAATTGCAACGTTTTGTCGAGTTTTCCATGACCATTTACCAATCTTAAAGAGCCTCGGGGAAAGGACAGTGAATTAAAACAAATCATTACAAATTTAAAATCAGATATTGAACAAAAGCCATATTTCCTTGTGAAATCTCTGGAAGGGTAAAATGTTGTAAAATTTGCACTCTGAGCAATCTAGCTCAAAACACACATTTAGGTTTTCTTTCATCAGATGTAGCTGAAAAACACATGGAAAAAATTGTTTATTGACTGTTGGCCCCATTTTGTGTAGGTGATCTTGTTTTGTGCAAAGCACACCCTGTCAGCAGGGCAGTTGACAAGAAAATGGCTAAAATTTCATACTGTTTGTCAGGCCCCTAGCAAATCCAACATTTTTTGACGCCAGTCACTGCTGCTCTAGCTGACCCCAGTACAGGAGCCTATATTACAATACCTCATGTGTCTCATCCAAAAAGATTTCATTCTTCAAAAGAACAAATTTTGTTGTGTGATTTAGGAGCTCCAGATTCTTTAGGTGTGCATTAATTAATTTATTTGGTTGGTCAACCACCACAAAAAAAAAATCTATAAAACTATTCATTAATAATTTTGTCAATTGTTTAGTGCTTCGATCCTAACTTTGTCTTGATCATGGTCTGATCATCCACCAATCCGAATCATTTTAGGATCCACATTTGAGATCTTACGTCCTCAAAAAACCGCTGTACTAAGTTAAGTGATTCTATATTAAATTAATTTGTTAACATAATCTAATTTTACTGTTTTTGCATTCTGATTGTTTGATTGCAATTTTTCTAATATTGAATTGTTTCATACTCAAGTTAGTTCGATAGAGTGATTATTCTAGCTGAATGTCTTTGGATATGTTGTGTTTGTTTTGGGATTGTACTAGTTATGTTCGTTTTGGGATTGGACTAGTTATGTTCAAGGTTAATCATTAATCTTTTGAAGATGTAATGTAATTTTGTTTGTTGGTTCTTGTTCTCATTCGTTTGATAATTCAATAATAATGGGAATATTTAACGTTTGATTGCATTTTACCATTGTGGTATCGTTATTTTAGTAAAAGTAGTAAACCTTAAGTGTAATTTCAGTGTAAAGTGTCTTATTTTTGCACTTTGCAGTTAGATTTCTTTTCCATCTTAGTCTCTACGAGGTCCCATTTTTTGTTTCCAGTTCCACGTGTGTTTCGGTTTGTCAGAAGTGTAGTGTGACATCATGTTTGATTCCTTGCTGTTGCCACCTGTGTTAGTGTTTCTTCAGTCATGGTAATAAGTTTTGAAAAAGTTTAGGACATTATCTTTTTGGACAATTTTTACTCAATTGTGTTTTACTTTGACCTTCAAGCATTGCATGAAGAATTGGTTATTGAAAAATGTGCATGGCAATCTTGAAAACAGTTCTTTTGACCAGAATTTCAAATTTGCGCTTTCGCAATTAGGAGACAATCTGATTGACTTCAAGACTGAAGTTTTGATGCTCACTTCTCTTCTGCCTCAGTCGTGTGTGNTTACTCTCTACGAGGTCCCATTTTTTGTTTCCAGTTCCACGTGTGTTTCGGTTTGTCAGAAGTGTAGTGTGACATGTTTGATTCCTTGCCCATCTTCCTGGCTGTTGCCACCTGTGTTAGTGTTTCTTCAGTCATGGTAATAATTTTTGAAAAAGTTTAGGACATTATGTTTTTGGACAATTTTTACTCAATTGTGTTTTACTTTGACCTTCAAGCATTGCATGAAGAATTGGTTATTGAAAAATGTGCATGGCAATCTTGAAAACAGTTCTTTTGACCAGAATTTCAAATTTGCGCTTTTGCAATTAGGAGACAATCTGATTGACTTCAAGACTGAAGTTTTGATGCTCACTTCTCTTCTGCCTCAGTCGTGTGTGNGCAATTAGGAGACAATCTGATTGACTTCAAGACTGAAGTTTTGATGCTCACTTCTCTTCTGCCTCAGTCGTGTGTGTTGTATTCTGTATCTGCAGTTATTCTAAAAGAACCATACTAAGTCACACACAGCATGTCAACACAACCTGCTATCTTGCAACCCCACTACTTGCGGTAACAACACATATCTATATATACTGCTCGAGTCAATTGAGTCACTACACTCCTCTCTTCATTTATGACTGCCTTGTACACAAGTACAAGGATAAAGGGCGAACTGCAGAAAGAAAAGGTAAACACAAACTTCACACTACAAAAAAAAACAACGGGATGCATCTTTTGTGCTGTAATTTGACAAAATTTCCAGGTTACAAAAGCACCAAAGTACAATAGTTATCAGCACATGGTAAGCATCTCAACACAGAGCGATGTTAACATTAAAACAATATGATCAGAAGTTGGAATATGCCTTAAGGGCTACAAGTACTTAGAGCTGACAAATTAGTCTAGATATTACAAGAGATTACATATCAAAAATTAATGAAAGCATCAGCACACAGTAAGAACATTACAAAGTCATTAAACATGACCACATATAGCATCAAAGGATATAGCAAAACAGCAGAATTGCTATGAAAACACCTTGACAAAAAGAGTGATAACCCCAACATGAAAACACTATGTATAATGTATTCACGGTAACTTCAAGATTTTCTGAAGCCCTGCTAAAGATCTACTTTCANAACATGAAAACACTATGTATAATGTATTCACGGTAACTTCAAGATTTTCTGAAGCCCTGCTAAAGATCTACTTTCTACATCACAAAGAACGTACCAGATTAATTACAAAGCATCACTAACTACCAGTTATCATTACCAGTACACCTAATCTAAACTTACAAAACACCCACACTGATGCAGGTAGTGGCTGGGTCAATGTCACATTTGACCACGAAATCAGGTTAAACAGGGCAAGGACAGTCAATAAGACAACGCACATTCCAGGGCTTGAGTAGGCCGAATCCAAGGAACCTGGGGTTGCAAACCCTGCANGGTTAAACAGGGCAAGGACAGTCAATAAGACAACGCACATTCCAGGGCTTGAGTAGGCCGAATCCAAGGAACCTGGGGTTGCAAACCCTGCAATGGTATGTCCTAATCAAAAATGCATGGCATCTGGAATTTCCACATTCACATCCGCTGTTGCTAAATAAAAGTCATGGCAATACTTTACATACATGTCTAATCATGGTGTCTCAAACTCGCCATATGTAAACGAGAAGAATTGGCGTTGCTGGCCCAACTACCTAACCCCTGACAGTACAATGCCTAATGACTGAAGGGCAAATGGCAAACAAAGAATCAAAAACGAAAACCAGCAAAAAAGAAATTATATTTTAAACCTGAACAGAATTTAAGCAACTGGCGAGCCAAAACATGAATTTAGAAACAGAAACCATACTNAAATTATATTTTAAACCTGAACAGAATTTAAGCAACTGGCGAGCCAAAACATGAATTTAGAAACAGAAACCATACTTACACTTACGAGCTAAGTCGCCAACCATCTCAGCCTGCCCAGAGATGGAGATAGTAACAACTATGAGAGATAGAAGTAACAGCGAAAGATTACATGCCTCTCTGTTGGAAAGCTTTGAAGTGACTCAAGCGCAATTACATCACCTTTGTTGGCCTGGCGTGGGGAGGGCGCAAGCGTTTGACAGGGGAAGAGGAGGGGAAGCATAGAGGTAGGAGCAAGAAGTGGGAGTACTTGGAGAAATACTGGGGTCAGTGCTGCCATGGCAACGAGAAACAATTGAATACTCCATAGAGTCAATGATTCGTGATTTGTTGCAAAAATAAAAAAAACCTATTTGTTCTAATAAACCCCCTAAGTTACAAGTCCAGTCGACTTGGAGCTCACACTGTCTGACAGGAGCGACATAGGCCTCTTGCAGGAGTAACTGCTTTCTGAGGTAGCTTATTTGCTTGAAGAAAACCCTTGAACACTTCACACTTCAACCTCTTTATCTTTAGTTAGTGTGTTTCTTGGCACTTTTGAGTTCTCTTCCCACGATCCATTATTGCCAGAGTTGTTAGCTGTTGCCTCAACATACACTTTGACCTCTTTTTGGATCTCACAGTGCCTTGGGGGTTGCCTGAATGCTTCTATGGCCTATTTCAACTCTTGCCAACCTGATTCCTTCTTTTTTTTCATCCACTGAAGGAGTCTTGTTCATCCTTGTGAGTTGTCGAGTACTCTTGTGTAGCAGCTGGGATTTCCTCATGTGGTCAGCATGAACCACTCTGGTGCCATTGTTTGTCTCTACTAGGTACATTGTTGCACTTATCACTTTTTGTACCTTGCCCCAAATTCAGTTGATATCTCCTCCTGTTACTATTTTCACCCATATTTCCTTTCCCACTGCAAAGATCCTGTTCCCTTCTCGCTGAACATCGACTCACACTTTTGCTTGTTACTGCTGGTTTTCCGTGGACCGCATCAGAGATGTCTTCAACAGGGAGAGTCGAGTGCGGGGCTTGCCTTTCAGAAGTAACTTTGCCGGAGAATTGTGTGTATAGACTTGTGAATAGGGTGTATTTCTGGATGCAAATAAGAAGGACTCCAACCTTGTTGCACTGTCCTAGTTTGGCACCCTCCTGATACCTGCTTCAACATAGCTACTTTGATTGTTTGTACCTTGTAACATCGCAGTCGTCAGAATGGCGACTGGAAATTACAGCTCAGTTTGCTCAATCGGTAGAAACATGAAATGTAAAAGGCGCCGTATAAAAATTAAATAAATTCAAGTCTCGTATTAAGTACTCTTTACTTTTATTTATCATTCAAATGAACCAGCTCACATACAATCTTCAAGTATGCAGAGTCACGAACAGTCAGTTTCACCAGACAAATAAACAAAGAGCAGCGCCGCAGTAATTTATTTATTATTCACGTCATTTAAAGCTTGCATCGCAAGAGGAATTTACGAAGGCAGGAGGCACATCAGATCTTTCCTGGCACCCTAGCGACCTCCCACACCGACGGAGAAATAATTTAGCAGGATAAAGTTTGTCGGTGTGGGAGATATTTGCCACCTCGACGCGTCCTTTTCGGGAGCTGGTTGTCTACTACGTTTTGTTTAGCTTTTCTTTGCTTTTCTGCTAGCGGGCGGTAGGCACACAGGGTATAAGTCGCCCCGTGCCTACCCCAACTCCTCGCCCCTGGGTGCCAAAAACGTGATCAAATAAGGTCATGGTGTGGTCCGGAATCCCTTCAAAAGCCTGTGCAACCCCCGTGGCAACTATTCCCCACGCCATGCCGAACTGCGTAGTAGTAAAAATATAATCAAACTTCTCGAAGAAAAACTGTTAACTGCAGTTAGAAAGCTTCTATCTACTAATGCTGACGTGAACAAAACTAAGATTTCAGAAAAGACAAACTTATTCTCCGATAAATATATTAACAATACTTTGAATCCTGATTAAACATTATAAAGCCTCGCAAAACTAAAAGAAAAATTAACCATATATCTTGATAATTATTATAACTGCGTCATTACAACCTGCCACCTCGTTTGACTGAGGGTGATAAGAAGGAATTTTCATGTGACATATCCCATTTGCAGTCAGAAAGGTATCAAATTCTTCAGATTGGAAAGGTGTGTCATTATCTGTAACCACTACTTCAGACAGCCCAAACTGTGCAATTAATGTCCGTAACCGAGAAACTGTGCNGGTGTGTCATTATCTGTAACCACTACTTCAGACAGCCCAAACTGTGCAATTAATGTCCGTAACCGAGAAACTGTGTGGAACGCAGTTGTGGAATGCATAGGAAATATCTCGACCCACTTAGAAAATGCATCTACAGTGATAAGAAACTTGTTCTTACCTTGATCAGCTAAATCCATGTGTAGTCTTTGCCACCTAAGATCTGGCCAACTCCATGGTTACAATGGCAGGCACGGGCTGTGCTGACTTTTGCATCACGTGACAATTTACACACTGCTGCACTGTCTGTAGAATCTANGGTGTGTCATTATCTGTAACCACTACTTCAGACAGCCCAAACTGTGCAATTAATGTCCGTAACCGAGAAACTGTGCGGAACGCAGTTGTGGAATGCATAGGAAATATCTCGACCCACTTAGAAAATGCATCTACAGTGATAAGAAACTTGTTCTTACCTTGATCAGCTAAATCCATGTGTAGTCTTTGCCACCTAAGATCTGGCCAACTCCATGGTTTCAATGGCAGGCACGGGCTGTGCTGACTTTTGCATCACGTGACAATTTACACACTGCTGCACTGTCTGTAGAATCTATGCATCCATATTAGGCCACCATACATAATCTTTGACAAGCTTCTTCATCCTTGTGATGCCTGGANATGCATCCATATTAGGCCACCATACATAATCTTTGACAAGCTTCTTCATCCTTGTGATGCCTGGGTGTTCTTAATGCAATAACCTGAGCACCTTATCCTGCATCTTCGCCGGTATCACCACCCTGTTTCCCCATAAAACGCAGTCTTGTCCTGTCAATAACTCCTGTTTGCAACAAACAAATGGCTGCAGCTTCGGTGCTGCTATTGCCTCATTCCGACCATGCAGAGTGTGATCTAGAACATTTGCAAGCACGGGGTCTCGTTTTGGTGCTTGAGTAATGTCCGACACTGTTATTGGTAGCTCATCGAATGGGGANCATTTGCAAGCACGGGGTCTCGTTTTGGTGCTTGAGTAATGTCCGACACTGTTATTGGTAGCTCATCGAATGGGGGAGAGTAAACACTGACCCACCTTCCATGAGTCTTGGTAATCTTGACAAACAATCTGCATGCCCTATGTCTGCCNGGGGAGAGTAAACACTGACCCACCTTCCATGAGTCTTGGTAATCTTGACAAACAATCTGCATGCCCTATGTCTGCCCTCATGTTGTAATGTACTTCATAGTGGTATGCTGACAAAAATAAATCCCAGCACTGTATCGTTGCTACAGCCATTACTGGTGTCCCTTTTTTTCTGTCAATGCTTGATGGTCCATAACAAGTACAAACTTCCGACCATATAAATAGCGATGGAACTCCTTTACCGCGAATATTAATGCCAGTGCCTCCTTTTCCACTTGACTGTATGGTACCTCTCCTAATGGCAGACGGTGTGAAAGCACTGCCCCTAGCCCATATGCACTGGCATCTGCAGTAACCACTAACTCCAGGTTTGGATCATAAGGAATTAAGGCACAACTATTTAACAAGAACTTTTTACTATCTGCAAAGGCTTTCTCATAGACTGATGTCCATTTCCACAGTTGATCTCTTTGAGTTAGTAGTCTGTATAATGGATGCAGCACCAAGGCCGTATTTGGCAATACACGACTGAAAACTGCAACAATCCTAAATACGCTCGCAGTTGTGAGACATCAGTTGGTGTAGGTGCCTCTTGAATAGCTTTCACATTTGTCCTCCTTAATATAAAAATTAGATTCCTGTAGCCGTTTCAAAAAACACTTCTACTTTTTTGGGTTCATCCTCAAGACATGATCCTACCACTAGAATATCGTCTAAATATGCCACTACTCCTGGCAACCACTTCAGCATCTGGTCAATAGTCTTCTGAAATATGCTTGGTGCACTGATAGTCCAAATGGGGAGTCTTGTAAAACAAAACAAGCTCCTGTGTGTATTGACTGTTAGGAAATGTTGACTTNACTGATAGTCCAAATGGGGAGTCTTGTAAAACAAAACAAGCTCCTGTGTGTATTGACTGTTAGGAAATGTTGACTTTGTTTACTGACTGGTAGCTGTGTATACGCTCACCAAAAATACTTCCCCTCCTGCCAGCACTTTAACTATGTCTGAAGGTGAAAGAAGTGGGTAGTGGTCCATTGGNTCACCAAAAATACTTCCCCTCCTGCCAGCACTTTAACTATGTCTGAAGGTGAAAGAAGTGGGTAGTGGTCCATTGGTACCACTGAATTCACTGTAGTTTTTAATTTGTGCATAATTGGACAATGTTATCTTTCTTCCTCACACACACTATTGGGGTTGCCCAATCTAATCGTGGCACTGAATACAAGGCCCCACTGTGCAGTAGACAATCAATTTCTTCGTAAACTACTTCTTTCATGGCAAACGGCACTGGTCTTGCTTTACAAAACACTGGTACTGCTCTCCCCTTGATGACTATCTGAGCTTCAACACCCTTGATACCACCCTGATCTTTGAACATTGCCTGATATTTCGTTTTTAGTTGATGTATCAAGGCATCCCTGTCCCTGCTACCAGTACCCTTAGCCTTGATCTGGCCAACTCTCTCCAGACCAGCATCCTGTTTATCGCTGAAAATTACAGGCCAGTTAAGTTGCAGTTCACACAGCCAATTTCTTCCCAGAAATGTAGGAGATGGAGTCCCTCCACTTCTTATCACTACCTTAGGTAATGTCATCTTCTTTCTCTGGTACTCCACAGGTACCACACACTCGCCAAGCACAGTCAGATGCTCCCTCAAATATGTTGACGCGATCATATACCAGAGCTGTAATGTAATGATTATAAATTGCCCGGCGCGCCACAGCTCCGCGGTGAGCTGATGAGAGTTTGGGTCGTTCGGCCGACGGCCCAGGGGTCTCTGGTAATACACCGTCAGATATTAAGAAATTGCGAGCTGTATGGCCGCTGCGCACGCCTGAATTAATAACGCACTCAAGTTTAGATGTATATAATGGTTTTATTGAACACTTTGATCAAACACGTGGTGACCGCGTGGTCATATAAACACACTGCTGGATTATAATTACTTAAGACGCGTGACACTGCTCTCTCCTCGGTGAGATTTAACATAAAAATACTAGTTGCTTCGTGAATGATATGATGATGCGATTGCTGAGTGAGGTTGCAGCCTGAGAGGCTGGTACCGAGGTTCTTGTGAAACGAGAGACTTACCACGTCCGCTCGCGCCGAAGTGATGTTGCCTACTAGACTGCGCAATGCATCGGCTCGCGCCACCTAAGCACGGCCGACACCTGGCGGTGGAGAGATGAAACAAATGCGACTTAAAATGCTAATGAGATGTAAACATGATATACCTTATATAAACATAATTAAACACAATTTACATAATAAAACACAATTACCCTTGTACTTACATAATAAAACACCATTATATTAATATTAAATATAAGTATTGACTCGTAGCAGCCACTGCATTGCCAACTTGAAAATGTCACATGTCCCTGGCTGGCTATGTATGTGATGACTGTTTTGACACACGATAATTATGGTATACATCAATACTGAATAAATACTAAGCACTAATGCACTATACTGACGAAACTATATTGGTAAATAATAATGACGAAATTGTTAAACTGAATAATTAATGACACGGTGCACTATCACACATGGACCATTACACTTGATATACACTGAACACACTATCATTCTTGCACACATGTGCGCTGGTATGGTGCATCTGGAGTGGAGGACACTACTGCGGCAGTTACAGTGGGCACAAAGGTAACCGTGAACGCCTGGTTCACGTCAATGTTTAACATTAATAATGAGTTTTGTAATGGTAGGTCTTTGAATTTCGTATTGTACACTTTGTCCGAACATACGGATACCACTGCTCCTATGTCCATGGTCATCCCCTCTGTTTGACCATTCAACAACACATCCACCGTAAATTGCCCCTTTCTGTCTCTAGTTCTGCTGAAACCAATGTTTAGTAAGTCAAAGCCCTTATCTTTCTCCTCTTCTTCCTGTACGAAATATGAAATTAACTCTCTTGGCACAACATGCTCTCTGCAAATGTCCCTTCTTGTGGCAGGTGTTACATACGTAATTGGCAAAGGGACACTGTGCGGCCAATTGGCAGGTGTTGTTGCACCAGCAACAACTTTTAACTCAACCTAACCTCTTTTCCATAACACTGCTTTGACTCTGTCCTCTTCTGTGGGCTCCGTGCCGACGACTGTGTTATCGCATATGTGGCGTTACCTCCTTCACTTAACTCTGTATATCCTTAGGCCAAGTGTCCTGGCCACAATTTTTTAGAATGCTTCATGGCCGCCTCTATTATCACTGCTTTTTCTAATGCCCTCTTGAAGTATAGGTCCTCTTCCACTTATAACCTCCACACAATCTCTTCATTATGCAATCCACTAACAAATACATCCTGTAATGCCTCGCCTAGGAATTGTTTGCAATTGCACGACATTGACAATTTTTGTAATTCAGTCGCATATTCGGAAATACACTCTGAAGCCTTCTGCGTATGTCTGAAGAACTTCATTCTTTCAGTGATGACAATATTCTTAGGAGCGAAGTACTTCTGTAGTATCTCCACTAACTAACTATATGTTTTTGTACCTGGCTTGTCCGGTACACACAAATTTTTAAAATGTGGTTTACACTTTAGGCCTGATCACTGTTAAAAAAAATACACTACATTTTCCTTCNTTACACTTTAGGCCTGATCACTGTTAAAAAAAATACACTACATTTTCCTTCATCCTTGATTTTTTTTGCCTTGAAATAGTGTCAGATTCTTTCGAAATAACACTCGAAATTGCTGTTGTCCTCACTGAATTCTTCAATTCTTCCAAATGATGCCATCATGCCTTCCTGATGCCGGCACTNTCCTATGTCCATGGTCATCCCCTCTGTTTGACCATTCAACAACACATCCACCGTAAATTGCCCCTTTCTGTCTCTAGTTCTGCTGAAACCAATGTTTAGTAAGTCAAAGCCCTTATCTTTCTCCTCTTCTTCCTGTACGAAATATGAAATTAACTCTCTTGGCACAACATGCTCTCTGCAAATGTCGCTTCTTGTGGCAGGTGTTACATACGTAATTGGCAAAGGGACACTGTGCGGCCAATTGGCAGGTGTTGTTGCACCAGCAACAACTTTTAACTCAACCTAACCTCTTTTCCATAACACTGCTTTGACTCTGTCCTCTTCTGTGGGCTCCGTGCCGACGACTGTGTTATCGCATATGTGGCGTTACCTCCTTCACTTAACTCTGTATATCCTTAGGCCAAGTGTCCTGGCCACAATTTTTTAGAATGCTTCATGGCCGCCTCTATTATCACTGCTTTTTCTAATGCCCTCTTGAAGTATAGGTCCTCTTCCACTTATAACCTCCACACAATCTCTTCATTATGCAATCCACTAACAAATACATCCTGTAATGCCTCGCCTAGGAATTGTTTGCAATTGCACGACATTNCTCTTCATTATGCAATCCACTAACAAATACATCCTGTAATGCCTCGCCTAGGAATTGTTTGCAATTGCACGACATGACAATTTTTGTAATTCAGTCGCATATTCGGAAATACACTCTGAAGCCTTCTGCGTATGTCTGAGGAACTTCACTCTTTCAGTGATGACAATTTTCTTAGGAGTGAAGTACTTCTGTAGTATCTCCACTAACTAACTATATGTTTTTGTACCTGGCTTGTCCGGTACACACAAATTTTTAAAATGTGGTAGGCCTGATCACTGTTAAAAAAAATACACTACATTTTCCTTCATCCTTGATTTTTTTTTGCCTTGAAATAGTGTCCGATTCTTTCGAAATAACATTCGAAATTGCTGTTGTCCTCACTGAATTCTTCAATTCTTCCAAATGATGCCATCATGCCTTCCTGATGCCGGCACTNTCGAAATTGCTGTTGTCCTCACTGAATTCTTCAATTCTTCCAAATGATGCCATCATGCCTTCCTGATGCCGGCACTGTCACTCATACAGTATTTGCTATCACTGCGACTTGATGCGTGGTAAGTCCACTGTCCTTCCCGGCGTTTCCTGGTTCCCAGGACTTCCAGAAACTGTAATACTGTGAAAGAAAAATATTTCATGTCAATTACATCTTCGTCGTCCCTTGTTGCATTCTGTATCTGGAGTTATTGAGAACATTCCTAAGTCACACCCAACATTTCAACACAACCCACCATCTTGCAACCCCACTACAGGTGGTAACAACACATATCTATATACTGCTCAAGTCAATTGAGTCACTACTGCGTGAAAGAAGGGGAATTTTAAACTTTGGAAGAAAAATCCTTAAAACTGTGTTTGGTATATTAGATGATGAGGATCTAAAGTCGTTGGAAAAGAAACGTAATTCTTTGGCCGATGTACAGGATAATACTTCTTTTAACGAAGCTAATCACATATAAAGATATTGAAGACCATAATTTAAGTACGTCAAAAGGAATTCAGAAATTGTCCTCTCATTACTTAAGTAGTTTCAATACTTTATATTATGTGTTGCACCAAACTACTCATGAACTTTGGGACAAGATTGTAATTATTAGTTTCAGGTTAGACCTCAGTACCATGTTGTTAAAAGTGAGTGAAACCTTGTCTAGTGCAAGATTAGAATTGTTTGATTTGAAACATGCTATTTATATTATGTCCATGGCAAATTGAACTGTACTCTGTTAAATTCTAAGGCTTTCATTGATGTTCTGAATTGAATGGAACATTCAATATATCTACCCTTGTATTTGATTGCTCCCGTAACTTTAGGAAAAGGAAACCTTTGGTACTGTGCAAACAGTTATTTATAACTCTGTTCTTAATGTTGTTGTTAATATCCCTTTAATAAATAAGGACAGTTTTCAGAGTTATCGTGTTTTTGCATTTTTTGTGTTATTTCCTAAAGTAAATAGATTTCTGTTGTTAATGGTTTCATATTTCTTTGTCAGAATGGACAGAAAATATTTTGCTCCTGTTCAATCTAAATTGTTGTCTGAATGTAAAACTTATGGTACAACCATATGTCCTTCTGGTTTTCCATTTTTTGATTCGCATGTTAATAGTTATGAATTTAATCTTTTTTTCTGGCAAACCTTATCTTGATTTTTGTGACAAATCTTTTGTAAACTGGGATTTACCTTTTCCAAAACACTCACTATGGTTGTTTGCTACGAAGTTCCCTACAAATGTAACCTTCTTGTGTAGGACTACTCAAGAAACTCATCAACCTCTCACACACCTTTTGTTTGGGAATGGTTTTATTAGTAGTGCTTCTCATTGTAATATTGTCATTCCATATTTCAAAACCTGCTATCCATTTCAATCAATCCTTATCTGTTTCTTTTTTCAAAACTCATTTCCAATCTCACAGCTTTACATTTTTCCAAATTGCCCAACCTCTCATTAATGATTCTTTCATTAAAGAACTTGATTCCCTTTTAGCTTCCCAACCCCAGGGCACTAATTTCAGGGATGTTATCCAATTTCTCCATCCTAATCCTACTTCATCATTTGAAAACCTGAAAACCTTAGTTTTGCATCCATTGTACTTTCTTCAGTCGCAGTTTCTTGCATCCTTTTTACCATTATTTTTTGGTAGAAATCCAAGTTTTGTGCTAAGATGCAACCTTCACCTCCCCAACCGCCTGTCCCAGAGCATTCTGTGGTAATACCCTTACCTGTTGTTTCTAGCAGCTCTTCCTAATGTGTCATTTTATTATGTAATTTTGTTTTTGTGGCACCCTAGTTTTGTTGGTACAGCTCTCATCTCATCTCCTGCTTCCAGAGAGGGAATATGTGCCTCATTTTGCATTCTCTCGTCCTTATTCTCCGCCATTTTCTTGCAGCACGTAGTCACTTTGTTTTTGCGATATTTTTATATCATTCTTCATTGCAAGATGAAATAGTTTATCTGCCGTTTTGGGTAAGTTTTTTGCCAAAGCTAATTTTGTTTTACGCTTTAGTGGTGATATTTTTTCGGTTTGGGCTTAGTTAATCTTGTATTTAATATTTGTGTAGTGGTTCCAGTTGGGGACCCCATGTGTCCTTAGTTAGCGGCCTAGCTTTCTGATGCACTGATGTGAGCGGAGTTTTGCGGCCGTTTATCGGGATGGCATTCTCGTCATAGCACGTTTGTGATTGTTCCCTGGCCACATCATAAATATTACAGGAATACTTCAACTTAAATTTTTTTCTTCTTTTCCCTGATGGGATTTTTGGGAATACTACATTTGCATACATGTCTGGATATTGTTCTACAAACTGTGCTTATTTTTGTATTAAAAACAATAATGTTGCTACAGAATCATTAGTAATGAATTTCATACCTATCTTCTGATTTAATAAGGGTAGCCGAAATATTCTAAAGATGCTATAAAAATATTACGAGAAGTGGAATTACAATACTCATTTTACATTTCTGTAATACACTTGTTTTGTGTTATGCAATAAGTATCAGAAGGTAATATATTTATTTACTGAAAGAACCTTTCTTTGTTTATTTTTACTCTTGCCCAGGCATTTTTGTTAATGCAGTGTATATTAACCAAATTAATCATTCCAGTTTCTGTTTACCAAAAGGAAATTAATGCATATAACCAATTCTGTAACAAAATATAGGGGCAATCTTGAATGTTAGGTCTGCTCCTAACTGTTCTAATCTTTAATAACTTAAACTTAACAAGCATAATTATTCTATTTTTGTGAAGGTTGGACTAGAACAACACACACTCAAGCTTTAATTTTTCTCAATTTTTCCTGTAGAGCTCTTGTTTGCAACCAAGGAATTTTTATCCCCATCGTCCTTTGCATGCCATCTCTTTGCAGTGCGGATGAATGCTTTCTGGTGTTCCTGACCCTGTCGCGAAGGTGGCACAACACTGTTTACAAGCTATATGAATTTGAGTAGTCAAGCGGATGGGTTTTATTTCAGGTAGAAGTGACTATAATTAAACAGTGTGAGGTTGAATAAGGAATTTGAGACTTGGCATTTAGATATGCCAGTAAATAAAAGGTGGTTTTACCACCTCGAGCGCCAGAGCCACCAATTGCTTTATCAATACCTGAACCATCTGGTGCTCTGCTGAAACCATCTCTCACAGAGAATGAACTACCTAAAACCAGATATTACAGTATCCTTAGAAAGAGAATCAATGACCACAATACTTGGATCCCATTAGCTTTGTTGCAAGAATAGTTTTAACATATAGTTCAGTTTCTTTTTGTTAATGTCTGCTAAAAATGTAATTGCAGAACCAAATGTAGAAAATTTGGCTGTAGCACCTAATGTGGAGGTCGCCTTGCAGGCAGTAGGAGCAAAAGATTTATTTGTCCTCCCGCTTGTGGAGAAGTGGTCATGAGAGAAAGTTCTGTACCAATCCACGAATATTTAGTGTGTGTAGAAGGAGCTGCCAGCCTAAGAACCTGGACCAATGCAGATAAGGTTAGACTGTGACATATAAAATTTGAGAGATTAGTTGCTAAATTTTTAGCATCACGTTAAAAATTTTTTAAAGATGAGTTAACAGAACGTTATAAGGAAAGAAAACCATTGCAGTTTTATTATTCCATGTTGTATGGAGCAAAACAGAGGCATGGAGAAACTATACAATAATTCACTGATAGATGTCATAAACTTTGCATAAAGACTATCCAACAAGTTGAGGAACATGTTAGGCAAGAGGTTCATAATGAAGAGGTTGAGAGTAGACTTTCAACCACATTGTCTGGTTGTTTAATTGGTACTGCTTATATTTAAAATGCTGCAGAATATGGACGATGCAGAAGCAATTGCCATAGTTTTAGTAATGACAGAAATACACCAGGAGAGGAAGACAGGCTTTCTAATTCTTTGAGAAATTTTGGAGTTTATAATTTTTCAGTTTAGAATCAAGGCATAGCATGGGGTATAAGTAATAACATTAATAATGTTACTCAAACCAGACCAGAAGGTTTGGCTGAGAATAGTTCCCAGCTGCCTAGTTTTCATAGCTCAAATGTTAGAGGTAACTCCAATTCTGTTAGAATGTAAATTATTGCATGTAATGGTTGGTTTTTGTTTATCAACTTGTGGACAACATGTTTGTTAATGTTCCCTCATTGGCTCATCTTTTTTGTTGCTTCATAGAGCAGTGGTGCTGGTTGTGCCTTGGCCGTGGTATGCATAAATATACATATTTTTTGTTGTATTTGACTTGCTATAATTACCAAAATACAACAGTTTATGGACCCAGCAGTGAATAGTCAAGTTATTAGTGTAATTGCGCATTCTTTTAATCTGCAGGGAAATCGTGAGTGTACATAAATATTTAGAAATAATGTAGTACCTGTATTGAGCATTATATACACTATGACATTGTCAGTACTCTCATCGATTGAAAACTCAAAGGTTGTGAGAACTATGCTACATGGAAGTTCCATGTGTGAGTGTTATTAAAACTGGGTGATGAATGGGATGTTGTGATGGGCAAAACTAAGGAGAGGCTCTGGCCAAGGATAGAACAGCATTGTCCACAATATCGCTGTTGGTGGAAGCCAATCTAATCCACCATATTGAAAATGTAAGACTGCAAAATCTGCATGGAATATGATTCAAACAATGATTATGATTCATGCCTTACAAAGAAAGTCAGGTTATTGAGACAGCTTATTTTGACTCAGTTGGACGACTGTAGTAATGTTGAACAAAATATGGATAAAATTATCTCTACCACATAGCATTTATATGAGATGAACTTTGAAGTAACGAAAGAATGGGTTGGCACTTTACTTTTAGCCATGCCGCCCGAGGAATACAGACAGATGATATAGGGCTTGGAGGTATCAGAAGTCAAAATTATTGCCAATTATCAAGATAAAATTGTTGCAAGACGTACAAACAAAGGCTGACCATAAATATTCAGATATGGCCACAACGCTGTATAATGGAAGCTATTGTAATTGCAGAGGTGAACATAACGTAACCAAGAAACCATCATTCGTGCCCCACGTTGGGAGCCATTTTGTAATGTTGCAGTGGCTCGTTATGCCATATTTATAATATTGCAGCCCAACAGTTAGGTGCCATTTTGTAACGTTCTGCTTGTTTTACACTACCGATGTTTACTTTGCCACAACTAGCTCAAGGTAGAAACACGAGACTCAGTACAAGGTGACGCCGATTAATTAAAAAAAGAAGAAGTTCCAGAGTATTTTGTTATATATACGTTTATTTAACTATTGAAGTTTCACAGTTCATAGACGGAGTTTCAGTATGCAGAGTACGAACCTCTCACAGATAAATATAAAAGTACACACCAGCGCCACAGTCGTTTACATATTATTAATGTTTCCAAACTTGCATCAAAATAAATATAAAATGTGTCAACCTCCCACACCGGCAGAGAAAAAGTCTAGTGGCCGATGTGGGGGTTATCCTCACACACGACGCGACCTAGACTAGCATTGTATGATACTTCTGACGACTGCATTGACCTGCCCTCACGGGCGACTGACCCGAAGTAACTGCTTCCTACCACTCTGAAACAACTGATGTGAAGCGACTGCTTGAAGGGCGACAGACAGACGCATCTTTTGTTTTGCCTCTCGCCCCCTTCTCCTGAGATAAGGGCCTGGCCACGCACGCTCTCGACACGTTATCGTAACTACGCCGCAGGAACTAATCCTGCGCCGTCAATCTCCAGATAAACTAACCTCTCGTACAACAAAACTGCGCCGGAGGAACTAAAACTTGTCTATGTCGCCCGAAAAAACCAAGTAATGCTGACGCTTAACAAAAACTGAAAACTTTCGAAACGAAACGGTAAACGGACTCCTGATAAAACGTAAACANGTATGTCTCCCGAAAAAACTAAGTAATGCTGACGCTTAACAAAAACTGAAAACTTTTGAAACGAAACGGTAAACGGACTCCTGATAAAACGTAAACAGCAGACGTCCGCCCGATAACCGTAAAACGGCAAACGTCTCTGCCCGATAACCTACAATAGCACACGTCTGCTCGATAAACAAACTAGAAACTAGCCACCACGGCTTTACACCTTAAACCCGATAAAAATATTACGAAGCTTTCCAAAGCTTTATACACACGAAAGAATTTTACACCCGTGTCCCGAAAAATTAAGAATATGGCGTAATTACAACGTTATAATCATAATTATAATGGCCACACTTGATAACGTATTTCATGAAACACATTTCAAAGGAATTTCCAACCTGAAGCCGTCTACAACGTTCAATTTCTCGTCGCCATTGCTATGAAAGCAATGGAAACAGCACCTTTGCTGGTACATGTCATTATCGGGTTACTCAGTAAAGATAGACAGCAAGAAGATTGATATTCTTCTTTATATTTTAGGCGAGAAGGCCGAAGAGCTGTGGACTCATTGTACACCTCAGTCAGCCGACTAGTTACGATGAAGCACTCTAAGCCTTTGAAAACCATTTTAACCCAAGAGATTCAAGTTTAATTCCAGGGTGCAGGGTGCAAAAACAGTGGACGAATTTATAACCTCTCTTCACACATTTGTGGAAACTTGTAACTATGGGGTGCTAAAACACTAACTTATTAGAGACAGAATAATAGTCGGTATGAAGGATAAAAAAACTGGTGAATCCCCCCCTCCCCTGTTAAAACAGAGGAACAACAGTTTCCTCCCTAATAAAGTCCCTGGCGTGTCTCTAAATACAGGGGAGAACCCAAGCTTTTTATACAAATTTGTAGTTGTCTTCTGGAACAATTTCCGACGTTCACGGAGCGGGAACGCCCCCTGGTGGCGTCATGGCTGGCCAGTGTCACGTCATGGAGACGTGCAGGGGAGGGAAGGGGTAGTAGACGAAGCTTCGAAGCAGCACACTAGCGTGCCACGCGTCATTTTCCGTCCAGCATTCAAGCAGGCAACAGCAGTGAGATGGCCAGTAAAACGAGCGAGGCGCACTAACCACCGTGCCAATCTACCAGCTTGCTTTTGTGATTTTAACAACCAACTAAGAGCCTGGTTATCCATAAATAAGGTAAACAGAGCATGATCTAAATAATCTGAAAACTTTTCCATTGCCCATATACAACTGACACACTCTTTTTCATAAATAGTAAATTTCCGTTCTGCCCGAGTAAATAATTTACTAGTGTATGCTATCGCCACAAAATTACAGACCTTTCTTTTGATTCAAACACACCCCCATGGCCACAGAACTTGCATCACAGTGCAAAAAAATTCTTTAGAAAAATTTGGCAAATGCAAGACAAGATGATTAGCGAACATTTCTTTAAATTTTTGAAAAGTGTTTTCTTGTTCTGCTTTTCAGACAAAAGGCACATTTTTTCTTTTCAATTGGTTTAATGGTTTTGTAAGGTCAAAAAAATTTGGAATAAATTTATTATTAAAAGCAACCATTTCTAAAAATCTTTTAGCACCTCTTAAATTTTTTGGTTGTGTAAAATTAACAACAGGATAAGTGCGTAAACTACCCTCCGAAATAATAAACCCTAGATATCGCACATGTTGTTGTGCCCAACTAATTTTTTCTGGGTTCACCGTCAGACCAGCCTTCCTTAAAGTGTCTAACACTGTCTGCAAATGTTTAAGGTGTTCCTCCAACGTGTTACTGTACACACACATGTCATCAATGTACGTAAAAACGAACTCACACAAGTACCATCCTAACACGTGATTCAACACTCTGGACATACATTGAGGCCCTGAATTAACCCCCATGGGCAGACGTGTCAACTGGTACAACCCCCAATGGGTACAAAACGCTAACGGCGCTTTACTTTCCTGAAAGCTGAATTCAGATCCAATATAATGAAATGTTTAGCTCTTTGCAAGTGTTGGAAAACAGTTTCCATAACTGGTACTGGATATGAATCAACATACAATTTTTGATTAACCTTTCTATAATCACATATCAACCAATATTAACGTGGTGTTTTTTTTTGTAACAAAAAAATACAGGCTTGCATATGGACTTGTGAATTCCTCTACAATTCCCTGTTCCTTTAAATCATTGGTTAACTGCTTAAATATGTGCATTTTCGGCACAGACACACGGTGTGGCACGCACATGACAGACTCGCTATATTTTAATTTCAAAACAGGAATCTCTTTACAATGCCCTGCCTTTGATGTAAGCACATTGCTATATTCTGTTTTTAACTGGTCTAATGCTTGTACTATCTCTTCATAATGTTATAACAACTGAATCTTTTGACAGCGGGAAGGCTTACTTTGCAAAGTAATAATGGTCTCGGGGGAGAAAAACTAAATTTCAACACTTTTCTTGCTACGTCAATACATGCGCGGGTGCTGCCCAAAAAATCAATACCCAATCTCATGTCATGTGATATTTTTTCAAAAACACGAAAAGGCGTTTTCAATGAAAATTGTTCAATTTTAATTTTTATCACTGCTACAACATTTGATTTAATCAATCCTCCATCTGCTAATGAAAATACGATAGACTCTCCCCTTTTTAATTGTACGGTACCAACCGGCGCTTCACACATAATTTTATTACAAGTTTCATGTTTTATGAGAGATGCAGAATCACCTGAATCTACCAATGCGGACATAGTTAAATTCCATGTTAGCAATGGATCATACAACAAGCTATTCCTATTAAACAAATTGGTGTTTGAAACTGAACCTAATCCCACAGATTTTCCTCACAACGGACATTTTAATTGAAGGTGACCAGGATTACAGCATCTGTAACAAATTACCATTTTCACCGGTTTTCGACCATCGGACATCTCTTTTACGTCTGACTGATCCCCGTTTCCTGGCGGTACTACTTTCCCGTCACTTTCTACCTTTTTATAAAAACAATTTTCCGTTGTGTGATTTGCCTGAAAACAAATTTTGACATTTCTGTTTCGGCTTAACTTCCTTCTTCTTTTTGGGTTTTATAAAAACATTTTGCCGTCGGGTGGTTTGACCGAAAACAATTTTGACACTGTCTTTTAGGTGTTACAGCCTTATCCAACATTTTTTGCTTACAATCGCCAACAGTTAATTCTATCTGAATTACCAATGCTAACAACTCGTGCAACGTTGTGGCTTTGTGGCAAATGTAAAGAATTTACTGTTTTCAGGCAACAAGTTAAAAAACATAATTTCTACCAAATTTGCTACAGCACATGGCAAACACAAAACTTCTAACAGTCTAATCGTCTCATTTACAAAATGTTGCATTGATTCTCCAGGATGCTGGAATCTTTCTAAAATTTTCATGCACTGTTGTGCAATGGCTACTGGAGTACCTGTTTGCCGCAAAATAACCTGACAAAATTCATTAAAGGACATGCGCTCATTGATAGCTTGCCTTACCACACTCTGCAAGGATTCTGGCACTTTAAACATTATGGCAGCATATAATACTGCTATTTCACAGGTTTTAAGTGAAACTACTTCAACCATTTGAATGAGCAATTTTACTACAGCGCCCAAATTCAAACTACGCACTACCTTGCAACCATCACTATGACTATTAGGTAGATTTTTAAAAACGCTGATTGAACCGGACTCACCCTCATGTTGATCAGCAACTCCTCCTTTTCCCACTAGCTCACGCAAGACTTTGATTCCATCCTCCGGCTTGTAGGTTACACCCGCATCGGTGAGCACTTTCTGCAGGGATTCTTTTCCCAAAGTATGAATCCAGGCAGTACGAGTGGCTCCTGTAGAAGCCATTTTGTGAATTAGTATGATGCACCCAAACTAGGTTCACTCTCGTTATCACTGTAGCAACCCCAAACAATTTTCAATGAATTCAAAATTCCTAAATTGAAAACCTTTTTCAACTGACCACACTGATGAAGTAGAGTGGCACAACTTTTCTATCTACATGAGACTGTTTCTGCTGACACATGCAAATAGGACTCTGTCTCGGTTTCCTCAGGAAAATTTTCAATTTCAAGGAATAGAGAGCCCCTGTTCGTATGTCATCAAAGGGTATCATAAAGCTTAGCTGGGTTTGCACAGTAAAAGAAAACATAGTTACAAAAATTTATTTTCCCTTTTTTCTGAAGTACAAAAATATTAGTTCCCAATATGGGATTACAAAATCTATTTAAAAGTTTTGATAAAATCTTATAATTTTAATTTTTCCACAAACACATTTCAATTTATATATATATATATATATATATATATATGTAGTTTGTTTTATACAAAATAATTAACAATAAAGATTATATATCTTTTAATAATGATGCAGAGCAACCCCTCTCCCCTATTACAACAGAGGAACAACTGTTCCCTCCCTAATAAAGTTCCTGGCCAGTTTCGCTGAACAGGGGAGAACCCAAACCTTTTATACAAATTTGTAGTTGTCTTCTGAAACAATTTCCGACGTTCACGGAGCGGAAACGGCTCCTTGTGGCATCATGGCTGGCTGGCACCACGTTGTCATGGAGATGCGCAAGGGAGGGAAGGGGCAGCAGGCGAAGCTTCAGAGCAGCACACTAGCGTGCCACGCGTCATTTGCCGTCCAGCACTCAGGCAGGCAACAGCAGTGAGATGGCCAGTTAAGCGGGTCCCATCGCACCAAAGGTCTATGACCCTCATGTAGAATCAGCAATCCAAGGCCAGGTGAACTTAGGCAAATTTTTGATGTGCGTAGGCCGTCGCAGTGGATAGTATCTCGCAGCCCCCTTCTACATTCAACAGTATGTACTATTCACCTCTGCCTCCTCCTAGTCTATCTATATCTTACAAACCCCCCTTTTTTTGTTCTTGACTAGCTCCACTTCTCATTGTACCTCTCCCCTTCTTACCTTCTTCCTTATCCCTCATTACAACACCCACACGCACCTCTTCCCACGCTCCTCCATCTGATGCGAGTGATGCCACGCGACACAGACTAACAAAGGCTGGCTCAGACGTGGCAAATGGGTGGATGTGACTTGCAATGCGACGTGTTTAAACATTTAAAAAATATGAGTTTACGAACGTTTATATTGTTATAGTGAAAGGCTTCATTAACAGATTTGCGTTATAAACAAAATTAAGTACCTTTCAAATGGTAGGGCAAAAGTCGGTGCATTTAAAAACTAAAATGCTATAGGCCATACTTTCAATAGGTGATGGGCATTTTTTAAATACCTAATATATTATTAAGGAATCAATTAGTTTCTGATCAAGCACTTGATGGATCGATGCAACCTAATATTTTAAGCTGAATAAATTATTTCAATCAATTACTATTTACAATTTTACGTTTAGTATTACTTTATTTTTGAATAATTGTATTTACGTCTGGAACGAAATATAGAAGATTGTTATGAGCCTGCTGTGCACTAGCAGTAATGTGAAGGATTTTATAAATATATATTTAATACATGGACTATTAATAGCTTTTGTCGAGTGTGATATTAAACATGGGGCTTACATACACATCACTAACAATATTTCCTCAATTTTACTGCTCCATGAGTGTTACATTTTCAAACCACCTTTCGTTTTAAGATATTATAATATGGTTTAACACAATTTTCATTAAATAGATTAGGTTGGGTTTTGGTTGGAAAACAACATTGGCCAAAATCTGCACATATTTAGAAAACACCAACTGTTGTCTTTCACACATTTTCCCAACACTCTTAAATAATTCATATTGTTGCATAAAAAGTATTTAAGTTTTAATTATTTAAAAAGTAATAATTTTTTTTATATCTGATTTGTTAATATCATCCATGTATACTATAAGCAATCTATGTTCAATAGACCTGTTGAAACATGCTTTTCCATTAGTANTATGTTCAATAGACCTGTTGAAACATGCTTTTCCATTAGTAGAGATGTGCAAAATTCGGGTTACTTGGTAATATGCTAGACTTTACTATCCTGTATCTACCTGAGTGTGATGAGTGATTTCATTGGCTACTGGAAACAACACAGCATCATTTACCTGTGCGAGCACTTTACTAGGGATTGACTTCTCAACCTCCGAGTCTTTACTACTGGCTAAAAGTGTCCTCGGGATAAGCCATACAAGTTGTCTACCAATGGCAATAGTCAAAAGAACATACAACATTTTGGAGTTTAGTCTGCCACCAAATAAAAATGCAAATTTTGCAGGTCTCGCTTTCTTCCTATCCCCTTCTGCAATTTTTATTTGGAAATACCTACTTGCTGAATCGTGAGTGAAGAAATACTGAGAATCATGTAAAGAGACTAAAGTTTCAGTGATGTTAGGAATGGGACATAAAATTGGCTTCGTGACTGCATTCAAAGCTCTAAACCTGCTCATAACCTTGGCTTAGAACAACCATCATTACCTTTTTAATAAACTTCAACAAGAGGAAATTGCCATAGAGATTTACTTTCTGTAATAATTCCTTTTGTTAACCTCTCAAGACTTTGATATTAAGAGCTGCCCAAATCTGTCCACACACTCTTTTTTGTTAACATATCTTACATTTGTTCTTTTATAGGAGGTTTTATAAGCATTTGGTACGGATTAAGGATTTTTCTTGAATTGGTTGAGCATCACTTATTTTCATTCTATGCTTTATTAGCAAAGTATATTTAAAATCTAAACCATTTTCTAGTTGAAATACATTATATTTATGCAATGAAGGATATGAAATTATAAACAACTCCCCTTAGGTCGCAGTGTAATTCACGTGTAGCAAAATTGCATAGAACTTTAGCCAATATGATTTCACATAATGTAAGTGAAAATGGATATTAATGGGAATAATTTTGCCTTGTGCATTCCAATTCATATAGGACTACACCACGNATAATGTAAGTGAAAATGGATATTAATGGGAATAATTTTGCCTTGTGCATTCCAATTCATATAGGACTACACCACGTTGTCACAGGATAAACTCATTATCTCGGAAGTGAAATCAAATTACCCCAATTAGGTTATTTATCACCCTACACATCTGAGTCAGCTAAAGAAGGATCAATAGAATGTAAATTACGAACCCTGAAATGTAAATTAACAGAAGCTTATGATATAGCAAAATAAAGAAATAAGGCATTGAAAGACAAATGGAAACAATATTATGACAAATATTCTAAAGTTCCATCCCTTGAAGTAGGTGATTATGTATATTTGCATAAATCTGCAATAAAGAAAGTTANGACAAATATTCTAAAGTTCCATCCCTTGAAGTAGGTGATTATGTATATTTGCATAAATCTGCAATAAAGAAAGTTAGATCCCATAAATTTCATAAATATTAGGAAGGTCCTTATAAAATGATCAGAAAACTTAAGCAGAGTACTTAGAAATTTTGTTAAATAAACAAAAATGTATTGTACAAAGTGATATTCAAAAGTAAGCTATCCTGTCAACCATGCTGCAGCAGTATCTAAAGCAGAGAGTTAGAGTAGATAAATACAGTGATCCTAAAGTTAGTGAAGATGTTAGTACATCCCAACCATTGTGTTGTATACTTAGAGAAATAGGTGAGATAGAGCTTATATCAAGCACTCAGATGAATCAGAAATTAGTAATTCAAATGATGAGGAAGACATTACTAATGAATAACAAACAGGTGATCAAACCATTTAGGGAAACACTTTCTACCGAAAACCCGAGATATTATCTTAGGNACTAATGAATAACAAACAGGTGATCAAACCATTTAGGGAAACACTTTCTACCGAAAACCCGAGATATTATCTTAGGCCAAGAATAAGAAATGTCGGATTTTCGCATGGGGAATCATACCGGACAATGCCGCTGGTCGGCAGGTTTTCTGGGGATCTCCAATTTCCCCCACCCTTGCATTNCATGGGGAATCATACCGGACAATGCCGCTGGTCGGCAGGTTTTCTGGGGATCTCCAATTTCCCCCACCCTTGCATTCTGGCGATGCTCAATACTCACCTCGCTTCACCCTCATCAGCTCCAAGACCTTGATGTTAAGAGCTGCCCAAATCTCTTCACTCACTCACAAGGCTCTGTATAGACAAATTTGATGGTTGTAATAGATACTTCCAGCATACAAAGTTAAGTTGGAATTGGTTTTGTTAATGCAATATACTGAGCTAAAATATTTTTATAGCCACCATTCTGAAAATAAGTTTTCTGACATACTTAAACATATTTTTTTACATCATCTGCTGCAGTACTATTTGTTTTTCAAATCTCATAGGAATCTGTTAATTTTTTTTCCAGAGATATGACATGAAAACTTTACTTATTTCTGTGGCACTATCTTGCAAAATGGCAAACAAAAGATGCTTTGTGTGGATACAGTTCATAGTTCTTATATCTACTGCCAGCACACAAAGTTAAGGTGGAATTGATTACGTGGNTGCTTTGTGTGGATACAGTTCATAGTTCTTATATCTACTGCCAGCACACAAAGTTAAGGTGGAATTGATTACGTGGTATTGATGATACATCATTCTAAGCTAAGATAGTTATATAACTGCCATTTTGAAAATAAGTGCCTGACATACCTAAAACCATATCATTTAACACAGTTTGCTGCAGTACTACATGTTTGCTGAATTTGGTAGGAACCAATTAATTGTTTACCAAAATTTGACATAAAAAGTTTATTTATTAATGTGATGCTATCTTCTAAATGGTTGACAAAAGTGGCTATGTGGTGGCATATATGATAGTTGTAATAGATACTTTCAGCATACAAAATTGGGTAAAAATGGGTTGAATGGTATAGTAGATAAGTACCCGGCATGGTTGAAAACTATAAAAGTCAGGTGTCCTCACTAAGTACTATGTGTGTACCGAGTTTAGTGAAATTTGGTTGACATGTTTAAAATTTAAAAATTGAAAAAAAAAGGGGGGGGGGGACACACGACAGACAGGAACTCTCTTTCCTTTGGAAAGCAGACTAAAAAGTGTGATAGCAATCAACTATCATTCACAAAATCAAACCAAAAGTATATCCAAATCATAGTCCAAAAAACTAAGAGTAATAAGTCATCAACAAACAATATTCAAAACCAAGAGAAAGTAAAAACCATGTACAAATTCAAATTTGAATAATAAAAGGTGGCTCATCCAAAAGCAAGTGAGATCACAATGGCAAGACAAGTGCGTGACGTACGATAGCCGCATTGTGTGCGGAAACACTCTGTTGGCTGAGAGGAAGGGGTCAGGCAGAGACAATGGGTATTGTCTAGTGCTGACAGCCTAGGGGAGTGTGGTATTAATCTTTGGATATGCATTGCTTGCAATACAGTGCTTGCCAGGAGAGCCACAGTGCACATTGGCCAAAAAAATGTGCAAAAAACGTGTTTTTTTAACTGATTTCCCTCCAATTTTCAACTTTTGTAACCCACATTTTTTTACCTGTCATTATAAAGAGATCGTAAAGGAGAGGTGGTTGTAATAAAAAGGGTTGCAATGGTGAGTTTCTACTGTATATGCACCAAAAATGTTAAAGAATTTTAGCATGCCATAAAAGTGAATTTATTCCTACACTCTAAGCTGGAAGATGTCTCAGCATTGTTTGTAGGCACAGTTTTATTGCGCTATATTTACAGTGATGCTATTTGCGTACCAAGTGGGAGGTTAGTCACCACAGGACTAATGTTTACCATCTATACGCTTACTTGTGGAATGCCGGAATCAAGAGAGTAAACCCCAGTTGTGTATCTGTGCGAGTGAAAAAAAATCATGCCAGCATGACCAACCACATGGCCACCAGCCTCTTTAAGCTCTCCCAGCACATCAGTGAAACAGGCAACTCACCAGTCACTGTGCAACAGGGCGGTAAGTTACCACTGCCCTGGCAGTTTGCATGGCCACGCTTAAATGGCAACATCACCTTGCTACTTCATTCACCAATTGATGCTCTTACTTTCAGATGCACAAAGGATGCAACAAGAGGGCAAGTCCCATGTAATTGTTAGTTCGGTGCGACTATGCTGCCAAGACACCAGGAAAATAAAGGCCTCGAAACACTCGAGCTGTAAGGCAGACTCTTGCTCTCTCACCACTTGCCTCCATACCTCTGTGTGCAGGGCACTCAACTGGCTTGCTGTCTTTTCATTGACGACTTGCCTGAACGTGACTTTATAAGTGGTGACCCTGTATTTTTATTGGATGCTAATAAAAATAAAAGTATGACGTGTGTCTAAAGACAACTATAAAGTTTCTATATTGGAAATTAAGCAGCTAGAATTGAGTCTGAAAATACTTTCTATTTTCACACCCAAAAAAATAATTCTTGGAATTTATATAAGAACTTGAAACTGGTTGTTGGGTGCAAAATGTTTCTTAAATGCTTTTCGTGTTCCAGCACTGCTACAAAATACCTAACAGTTTTTGTTCACGTATTTTCTACCAAACCTCTGCAATGCACTTCATGCACCAACCAGGTGACGCACTCAAGATTTGTGTTTTTTTTTACAACCTTCAATAAGTAGCAAAACCACATCTTCTGTTTTTCCTGTCAAATTCCTCATGTGTTTGTTGTGAGTAATGCTGCACATAGGCATGGTGCTTGCATATTATTAGGCGACAAAAGTGTGTCCTGTATGCCGTTAGATGATATCAGTTTATTTGAAAGAGTTGTCTCTCTTGAAATAAATTAAATAAATTAACATTTTAATAACAAACTCTCTGATTTTCCAGCAAGATGCCACTGAAAATTGGCTTTCTGCTCTGTGTTTGTAAACATTTTTGTTCACAAGAGAATTTCCATAGGATATAATTATAGGATATAATTTTTTCTGAAGATGTCTGCCTATTAAAATAAATTTACATTTAATTAAGAAACTTGTGATTTTTGCACTAGAGACAACAAAACATGGACTTCATAAGAAAAATTGCAAAATTTTACGTGTAGGTGTTGGGGGTGAGTAAAATTGGTGCGAAATTTCCCCAATATCTATTGCTACCATCCTTTACCAATTACCTTATTCCCAGAAAGCATGTGTGGTCCTATCAGTGAGGTTCTACTGTATAAAGACTAACGCTATATGAAACAAAATTAACCCATTCCACAATCCAAATTAAGGCCTTAGAAAGCACTCATTAAAAAATCGCTAAAAATTTTATTTGAAATCCAATGAAAATATGTTATGAGTTAAAAAAAATAATTAAAAATTTTAGGCTTTGGGAACAGTTCTTTAAATAGTTATGGAAAAACAAATTTTAAATTGTGGTCATTACAAGAAGTACCAAACACAAACTTTGCATTCCACTTTGCTGCAAATCACCATGAAGGTACCCCCAGACGATGAGTCAGGAAACTGGAGATCCTCATCAAGTAGAAACTCAATAGTAAATTGAAGTTGCACAGTAGAATTGCAAGTAAACCCGGAAAAGTGAAGCCACTAATGTAACAATGAAAGTAAATCTCTCTCTAAAAAGATAAAATGGAACATGAAAATTAGTTATTGCAACACAATTATGAAAATAACATAATACATCTGTTATAATGTATTACACTGTACTCACAGTGGAGGCTTAAAGACAAAACATGGATGCTGTAGTTTCACATGAATAAATCTTGAAAATAACTAAAGTTTATAAGGAAACTAAGTTCCTGATTATAATTTTTCCCAGAAACTGAAGTACTCGCAGAACACGTCACAATATGAAAGTGGCAGCAAAAGTCCTTGAGAAAGCTGGTAAAGTATGCATAGCAATGCATGAGGATTGCCACCGTCATGTGGGCACTACCAAACTGCACGAGGATGTTGGATCAAGTGCGGAAGGGGAACAAATCACGTGTATTTCAGAGAACTTAGGGAATGATAGACCACACTGACCAAAGTAAAGAGACAGTGGACAGCATCCTGAAAGTTTGCTGGTCCAGCAATGCACATCTGGTACAACTAATAAGGGACTGAAAGTAACTGCTGGTTAAAAAGCTACGCTGGGAAGCAAACTTAAACTCTGTACTACTGATTTAAAATATATGAATACCTAAATTAAATACATTTTTTAATAATGCAACTAAAATATAAAATATACATTAAAACACATTTGCCATATCTTCTGCCACAATACTGAGACTCAATTCATTGGGCATAAATATTGAAATGAGCTAAGCTAAGNCACATTTGCCATATCTTCTGCCACAATACTGAGACTCAATTCATTGGGCATAAATATTGAAATGAGCTAAGCTAAGTAAAATTGTGAAAACTAATGTGCCGGTAGTCTTGCAAAAAATGTTTGAAAGGGCACAGCAGGTGTGTAGTGTGTAAATGGTGAGTGGACGTTATTGACCCTACAGTGCTGAGCCTCGAGGAGCTGCCAGACGACTGGCGAGTGTGCGAGGAGCAGGCGATCACCCCTCATGGAGAGCAGCAGCCACACTTGCAAACATGTAAGGCAGATGCAACCTGGTAACTGAGTGCACTCTGCTTTGCTTTCTACAGTTGGCTGCTTCTTAGCTGATCTTTTTTAAAATCAACCTGCAAATAACGCCCTGCCTGCAGCTATATATACATGGATAGTCTTTACAGTGATGTTGACAATTGTTCTGTGTCTCACTGTTTTATTACAAGTGTATTGTAAAAAATTTTTGGCCATTGAAACTTATTTGTATTTGTTTATTTTTTATTTATATACAATACAGTAAAAGTTGACAAAATAGCAATATGTTTATGTTCTTAAAAGTGTTGTAGTTTCACTTGATTGACACCTGTGAGTTAATCATTTGGTTTGGCAATGTTACTTTTTACATATTGCAGAAGGATACACAGTTGACAGAAAAAAACTAAATATGGTTTTCATGCGTACGCAATTAATGGTGAAGTGACTAGTCAGTGAGTACTGCTTCATGCTGTAGGCACGGCACAGTGTACAGTCCAGGATGTCAGTGTATTGGGATTTGTCGAAGTGTTGTAAACACTGTTCTTGGAGAGGCATGCTGCCGACTGGCAAGGAGTGAAAGCTAATGGTATATGGCATCACTTTCTCGTATATAGAGCATCATCATATCTGCCAGTTTCATTACCTTCACGGTGGTTCCCTACATGAAGTTGTAGTTACTAAGGTACTTAATTTGTCTGTCACAATCATAATATTCTGTTTGAAAACAGTTTTCATATACATCATTTGTAATGTTGTAAACTTATTAATTGCTTGAAAAGTTTTTTGATCTGCTGTATTGTCTAAATATTCTGTGCATCACTATTCAGAGATAAGTAGTCTGAATGATTTTCTTGAGCCTTATAGTTAGATGTGACTCATTTCAGTAAAAATAAAAAATTAAAGGCAACAAAAAAGGAAAGATGTGAGGTATTTATTAAAACATTGACGCGTGNCATTTCAGTAAAAATAAAAAATTAAAGGCAACAAAAAAGGAAAGATGTGAGGTATTTATTAAAACATTGACGCGTCACGGCAGGGTTACGGTGGTGCGCGTCACATGCAAGCAAGGAATTCACTAGGTGTTGGGTCAGAGACGCGGGTTCGATGCAAGTCCTAATGAGGTGGAGTTTGCACTATCAGGTGGTTGACCTTAACTGGCCCCTTGCACAGGGTTGAACCGGTAGGCCATTTGCTGGGTATGAAATCAGGTGTTACACTGAGAGCCTCCCCCCCCCCTCCTTCCGGGTGGCTAGGGTAGGGGCTGGTGCTGGCTTACCTTGTTCCGGCCTTGCCCAAGGTTGACTGGTGGCTGGAAGCTGTTGCCACAGGACTGTGCCCCTTCCTAGGGCTGCAAGCGATAGGGTTGACTTCTTGCTGGTCCTCTAATCTGCAACTGGGTGCCTAGTTGGGTGGCTAGATGCCGCAGGCTGAAAGCTGGTGTTGATGTCACTCCCAAGGTCACTGGCAGGTCTAGTCATAGGCTGATGACGACTGGATATGGTGTTCCAACGGTTTTGCGAGGTGACTCGAAGAGGTTAACTGGGTAAACTGTGAGGTAAGGCCTCAGCAGTTGATGGGCGGCTGGAGCTTGCTCTTGGGGGGGGTTAAACATCTGAAGGCTGATAGGGTTTGATTACCTAGTAACTGGTCAGCCTTGGCAGTAGCTATCCTCCGGTCGCTCCACTTTATACCTCTTTTATGGGTGAATGGCATTAACGGAAAGTTCTAATGTCAACTTTCGCAAATCAGAGGCAGGCAACGGTTTCCCCAGCTAGAATATACCCAGGAGCGGTTAGGTCACTCTTTGTAAGACCTGTCACTCCAACCGGCAGGTAGACGTGGTGGATGGATTGGGTTAACTGACTTGGGTGGCCTAACAAGTTAGACTAGAACACATCTCCTGCACTTTACCTTGGTAGCTACGTAACCTTCGGAAGTTAAAGATAAAGACAGGTGAAGGGCGCCTGTCAGAAATAATGAGAGCAATTGGCCAGATACATAGCTATGTAAACAACTGACCCTATCTGATGACAGTGTTAGTCCTAAAGGGACTCGGGTGTAACTACTGAAGTAGTAAGTGAGGTTAAGAGGAACTGTGACTCTTCAGGGGTAGCTGGTGGTTCCTCGTGAGGAGGACGGTAGGCAGGGAGCTTCAGCACAAGTTGTGCTGAAGTGAGCTGTGGAGAATTAACTTCTGTCGACGGTGACTCCTCAGGGAGGAGGGGTTGGCAGAGAGCTCCAGCACTGGAAGATGCTGGGGTGAGCTACCGCTGAGTAACTTTTCGGTTGTGGCTCATCAAGGAGGAGGAGCTGACAGAGCCCCAGCATCTTCCAGAGCTGCCTCGGAACAATTGATGTTTGCCGGGGTGTGCGGCCTTATAAACTCATGGCCGGCATATGCGTCGGGGTCTTGTCAGCCTTCGGGTGGCTTCAGTTGCTACCTTCCTCTCTTCATGGGCAGCACAGCCCTGCTGCGCTCTCTCAGCAATGGCAAGAGGCTGGGGTAGTTTTCCATATTGTGCGAGCAGCATCCAACTACCAGTTAGGGATATCACACTTTCGTTGCTTTGTTCGGCACTCGTTGGCGGCTGGTNAGCATCCAACTACCAGTTAGGGATATCACACTTTCGTTGCTTTGTTCGGCACTCGTTGGCGGCTGGTGAGTATTTAATGCTCGCTTAGGGGCAACTCATTTACATTGTCTCGTGATTATCCTTTCTTACGGGAAATTACTAGACGAAGGCGACTTGCGTGACCATAGCTTTAATGCTTCAAACAGCGCTCCTAGTGTNTCATGGGCAGCACAGCCCTGCTGCGCTCTCTCAGCAATGGCAAGAGGCTGGGGTAGTTTTCCATATTGTGCGAGCGGCATCCAACTACCAGTTAGGGATATCACACTTTCGTTGCTTTGTTCGGCACTCGTTGGCGGCTGGTGAGTATTTAATGCTCGCTTAGGGGCAACTCATTTACATTGTCTCGTGATTATCCTTTCTTTTTCTTACGGGAAATTACTAGACGAAGGCGACTTGCGTGACCATAGCTTTAATGCTTCAAACAGCGCTCCTAGTGTNTTTCTTACGGGAAATTACTAGACGAAGGCGACTTGCGTGACCATAGCTTTAATGCTTCAAACAGCGCTCCTAGTGTCTTACGTTTCCGAGGAGGCTGACAGCTGGCCTTGGAAGCGGCTGGTCATGGTTCATGTCTTTGTTGGGGCATGTATCGCACTTGTAATGATATGTAGTCGGCAAAATTGAATAGTCATTAATATGTGTTATGCATCAACTTGAAAATTGTATTGTTTGTGAATTTATGAGTATCTCTCACTCATTTCAGCATTGATTATTTTGGAAAGATAATAACAAATTTTATATTGCTGGGGATTTAGTTCTTTTAATAACTAGCCTTTAAATCAGCTGTCATTTTGCATTGACAGAACTTAACTGTATAAAAACCTTTAATTACCTTTTTTTTTATACTGTATGCTATTACAGAGCCTGTGGCTTCAAACTGCAAGGACTGCTGACTTTGAAAAAGCAGTGCTTGATCATGTGGCCAAGGAGCCTTTAATATTTGTAAGCAGTAGCACATGGAATGGGTATTTGTTTGATTGCACAACAGCTAATCACAGTGATCATAGTGACTTGCAAGCTGGGTTTTAGCAAGTGTTGATGAGTGAGCTTACGATGAGTTGCTAGAGCTGAAGAGAAAAGGCTGCTGCAATCGGGTGCAACATGATTAGCAGCAGTTGTGCAGTGCTGTTCAATTGTGATTGGGCTGCAAGGTATCGTAGTCGGTGACAGTGCATTGCGCCTTGGGAAACCTTATATATCTGCTCTGGCCCGATGCCTCTGATCGATAATGAATTCAAGGGAGGAAAGAGTGCCAGCTGTGATAGTGGGTATATGTGTAGTTTGTGTGCAGATGACATGAGCTTGACACTGCAGTGTAGTCCAGTACTCAACACATTTCTTGGTCACTGATCTTGTCTTTTCTTTCTGAGAGGGGTGGGAGAATCACCTTTCGCAAGGCACTCTGTTGATAGTATGCTTTTAAGAGACTGAGCTCAGCCTGTGGAAATGCAGCCAAAGGAAGTTCTGTTGTCTGTGGAAGTGTGGCTGAAGACATAAATAGGTGTGCCTTGTGAAGAGTATTTGATCAGCATTCTCCTTGTCTACCCTGGTGTGATAACCCATATACATGACCAATCTCTGAACCCTGCCTGTACTTCACCTCATACTCATAGGCCCCTAGCATTAATGCCCAATGCTGAAGTCTGGCTGTTGCTATTACTGGAACCTCATCAAATGCTGTTAATGCTTTTTTGTGTCAGTTTTTACAACATACTTGCACCCATGCGGATAACTATGACAGGGTCATTTCCCCTACCTGCATTTATTTTAATGGACACGCTGATTGGCATGCACGCAGTAAACATAGGTAATGATGGCAGGAAAGTAGTAGGGGTGGGTAAACATTTGTGAATACTGAAATTATTTATTTTACTTTCTGCTTTTTTAATGCACATAACTATAATAAATAGCAAAATCACTGCCCCTACCTGCATATATTTTAATGTACACAGCAACTGGCAACCATCCAGTAAAGTTGGTAATGATGGAGGGTGACTAGTTTCTTGTCTTAATGCTGAATTAAAAGTGTTAGGTAAATGTTTGTGAATAGTGAAATTATTTCTTCTACTTTCTACTTTTTTAATGTATATAGGCTAAGCGAAAGAATAATAAAATTTGTAAAATATTTACTTTTATAATAATTTTACAGTTTCACGTGACCCGCGCTTGAATAAAGTTGTCAGACCCATGACGTCGTCAATTTTACATATGGTGTATGAATACACAATGTGCATGCAAATAGATCTTACACAGGGATCTCAGAAGTACTCACTTTATTGTGAATAGTCTATAATTGCCTTTGTTCTCGACAAGGTTTTGGATGCATATGCTATTGGCTGTTCTTGTCCAGAAGGCATCAAATGAGTTAGCACTGCTGCCAAGCCACATGCAATCACATTTCCAATAGCGACAATTGGCAGCATTGCATCATATTGCACTAGCACTGGATAGCTTAACAACAACCTCTTAATTTCCTCAGATGCCTCTTCATAGTCTTTTATAGACTGCCAGTGCACAAAATGGGTATAATGTATTTAATATTGCTGCTGTGTTCTACATATCCAAAAATTTTCATCATATAATTTTGTTCTGAACTGTAACACAATTATGTTTTGGTATACATTTCTATATTCAAAATATTTTATTCGTTGAGTAGACAAGATGTGATAATCTGTAAGTGGGAGTCAATCATGCACTGGGATACTAAATGTTTGTTATATCTGGCCAAGAGTGATGGAATAGGTGGAAAGGTTGCCACACAAAGTTACTATAAACTGTCAAATGTTATAACCTCTGAAATGCTGTCACAGTTACTGTTTGTTATGCTGTTATACTTCAGGATAAATTTGTAGTGTAGTACATGGACTGAATTATTCAAGTCTATGGAAACACATGTTACTAGTGCACATTGAAACAAGCAAAGACTTATCCAGCACAAGTTGAAAATACATGTTATGGGATATGAAGTATGTGCCTATTTTTAAACCACAAGGAGGGTTTGTACTCCAAGATACCTTTTATACATTGAGCTGAATGTACAATGCCCTTCACTTTCCAAGTCAGGTGTAGTTATTTACATCACGTTCCAAACACAACAGCACATGATGCAAAATGCAGTTAATATCTGTGTGTCAATGCTTGACATAATGAGAAATCCCACAATGTGTAACAAAATGTTATCTGATAATTACATTGAAACGTTTGAAGCCCTGTGGTTTTGGTTACCTGCCTTACACGCATGTCCTCTTTTGATCAGCAGAGAAGTGATTTATCATAAAATTGGTTGATCAGGGCAGCTGGCCCATTCTCTGGCAGGATCAAATGCTGTCTAACCAATTTCTGTTCTCCATCAATAAAACAANAAACGTTTGAAGCCCTGTGGTTTTGGTTACCTGCCTTACACGCATGTCCTCTTTTGATCAGCAGAGAAGTGATTTACCATAAAATTGGTTGATCAGGGCAGCTGGCCCATTCTCTGGCAGGATCAAATGCTGTCTAACCAATTTCTGTTCTCCATCAATAAAACAACACACAAAATTTAACTTATTATGCACACACATACAATCTATTTGAATTGTTAATTTGTAGCATGTAATATTGTAATTAAATGTGGTGTGCTGCAAGCTCTCCGATATCTTTTACAAGCTCCATAGAACCACAAAATTTAAAAAAAAAATGATTGAACTGAAGTATGATGTCCCAATAATTGCATTAATTAATATGTATTAACTGTGTGTTTATTCTCAGTGTGAGAATTATTTCTCAGTACTTTTGCAGTTATAAGGCTTTGGCTTACCAGATGGTAACTATGTGTTCAGTGAATGGTTAAACACAGTGTATGTAATGCTTTTCTGCAGCTGTAGCATCTTGGTCTATGTATATGTTTTGGTTACCGCTTCCAATGCCATGTGACTCTGTGATGAAAAAAACCAAGGTAAGTGTATTTCTTTTCAGACAATCCTGAGATAAGTAACAACCTATTGAAATGTACACCTCTGAAAAAATGTAACCTGCACCGCCCACCAACCAAGTCTTGTAAGAAATTTTTTACATACTTTTTTAGAGCTCGTAGTGTACGTACAAGGTTTTCTTCCTGTTCTTATTTGTGGTTGGTTTAGTGGTTTGTTATTTGAAAGAATACAAAGATGAAGGTTGCTTAGGATATTAATTATCTCAATTTTTTCCATTTCCACACAGTTCAGTACTTAAAAAACTATGAGAGTTTGTGGTACATGTGGCAAACTTGTGCCAAGCTGTTTAAACTCATTGCTGTGAGCAAACTTGTTACGTTGCCGGCCTCCTGGCCAGCAGTGTACAAAGAAACAGGATCGTAACAAGGATTCATCCCAACTTTTGCAGCCTTTTTACCAGCTGCGACGAAATATACACTTAAACCATGCTGCGATAATTACCTGTTAAATAGATGATAATTAAATGTTTGTTATTAATTTTGAGTGACAAAGACCAGGAATTTCGTTTTTTTCATAGTTAATTTATTTTTTCTTTGTTAAAGTCACATTTATTACAGGAAATACTTCACTTTGATTCCCGACAAAAGTTTTATCGTGAGGCACTTGCCAAGTCACAAAAATTGCATTCTATTAAACTGAATTAGAAAATTCTTTGTCTGGTCACGCACATGCATACCGTACGAGGTGTGGTCCGAGTCAGTAGCTGATAGCCTTAATGCCGCCTCGTGTAGGTCTTAAAGATTTACATGTTAAATTTCTTAAGGTCGAACCTCCAAATGAAGAAAAACTTTACCGGCGCAGCCTTTGACCTATACGAGTTAAATTACAACACCCGTTTACATTGCACTTAAAAGTTTCTACCGGGCCACCACATCGACGAACGAGCTGACTCCTTATTGGCCCAGCGCGTTTGCCAGATGTATCGTGCCATCGCCGACTTAAATACCTGCTGATGCCATGGTGCCAATCTGACAGCAAAACAAACTAACCACTACAGCAGAAAAATATCATTATATAACTCCGAAAAAATATAAAACGAGTGCCTCGCAATATCAAACAGACTTAATTAACTCACTAGTACAAAATAACCTATATTACCCTTAAAAAAATTAAATTTGACAATTCCCTTTTTGTTTTTTTTTATCCTATATACGCCTATAGGCATAACCAATTGTATAAAAAGTACATTTAAAAATAATTACCCTTAATTCTGGAGAAAAAAAATAAAAATTAACCCAGTGACCTTAGTGACCTGCAATGTTACAAACTGTGCAGTACGTATATGTTCACTGATATTCCCAGTAGCATGTGTCTTGTTGGGAGGAAGAACCTTCTTTTAAACAAACACTGGGTGTGTGTTCATATGTAGTGTTGTTACATTGCTCTAGTTTGTAACGTTGCACCGTCTGGATCGATGGTGGAAATTTTAACTTAGTTCAATTGGTAGAAACATGAAACTTTAAAGGCGCCAAACAAATATAAAATAAAATGAAGTTTCGGTTTATTACTCTCTACTTTTATTTATCATTTAAATGCAACAGTTCTCATACAATCTTCCGGTATGCAGAGTCACGAACATCTTCACAGACAACAAGCAAAGAGCAGCGCCACAGTAGTTTAAGTAGTAACCACGTCACTTAAAACTCTCATCGCAAGAGAAAAATACAAAGGCAGCGACCTCCCACACCGGCGGAGAAATAAACAAGCAGGATAAAGTTTGCCGGTGTGGGGGTTCTTTGCCATGCTCTATGCATCTTCGGCGAGTGCTGGTTGTCTACCAATTTCTATATACCGATACTGAGTGGTAGGCACACGGGGTTTTGTCGCTGCATGCCTATCCCTACTCCTCGTCCCAGGGTTCCAAAACGTAACCAAATAAGGGCATGGCATGGGCCGTCATCCCTTCCCCATGCCATGCTGACGAACTGCGTAGCCATCCGAACTGCGTCGCCTGTAAAAATAATCAAACCCACTAGAACAAAAACTGTCAACTGCGGTTCGGAAAGCTTCTATCTACTAATGTTGACATGTAACAAAAACTAAGATTTCAAAAAAGAAAACGTATGACCGATAAACAAACTACAAAGACACTGCTTTCACATGACACCAAATTGCATTAAGTTGTTTTGATATGTATTTTATGGTGATATTACTTTTTGGGTTTGTGAAGCTGTTTTGGGTTTATCCCTGCCACAAGGTCATAATGATGACAAAACAAAAATTACTCATAGAAAAATAATACACTACAAATACTGATNCAAAACAAAAATTACTCATAGAAAAATAATACACTGGGTGTTTGATGAGCCAATGTTTAAACACCATTCACAGGCAAAAATAAAGAAAAAACATAGCACACATGAGCAGTGAATTGGATAGTGTAAAGCAGAAAGTACCTAACTCTAGTTGGCAAGGGATGCCCATGAGAAAAGCAAAATAATTTAAGTTTTAAGTATCTGAAACTGAATTGTGTCACTTGATTCAAAAGATGATGTTTCCATGATATGTCAACCATGTGTGTTCTGACACACATAATGTGAAACCTCGAAGTCAACTGCCCAGCCAACATGGCTGCACTAGGATGGGAAGGTATTGGCCCACCTCTTTCACTTGACTGGGACTCAAACCCATTTGGCTACAGCGTAAACAGCACAAGAAATCCTGGGAGAAATATTATGAATTGTACACAGGCGAAAGAACGCACCACACTAACACAAACCCATATTTCATGTTTAAGGGAACAACTGTGCAAATTACATCATGTTTATAGATATGAGCTGACCAAAGAAAATAAACGTGCTTCGCAGTGTTTTGGCAGCTAGTGGTTGGGCCTGTATGACCTCTTGTGATGCAGACAGACCCCTGTGTTCACTTTCCTCCCAGAAGTGGAGGGTGTCTGTAGCAATTAACTGGGCTTGCTGGGTGCACATCAAGTGTGACCTTGTCTGTGCTGTCATGTGTTGGTTGGATAACCATAGCATGGACACTTGCTCAATTACCATATTACTCCAAATTCCACACCNTGTGCTGTCATGTGTTGGTTGGATAACCATAGCATGGACACTTGCTCAATTACCATATTACTCCAAATTCCACACCAAAATTTTTCAATTTGTCTGATGGTGAAATAACCTTTTCCTATAAACTTTTGAAATTCTTCTTGGGGCAAGGTAAATTGAATTTTGTGCATTTCCTGAAATTAGATGTTAGCCGACCTTGTATAATGGAGGTGACCATGTGCATTTAGGTATGGAAGCATGAGTTGAAAAGTACAAGTCCCCACTTCTTTGTGCTCTAACAAACATGCACACAATCTCCACCATATCGATGAACTGACTCCACAAACTCTGAGTATGGCCAGATTCTCTTGTAGTTTCCAGTAGTTTTTTCTAATCTATCAACAAAGTTCATAACTGGTAGTGATTCAAGTACATCACAGGGAGGAGTAATGCCCTCCACTAGAGATTTGTAGATGAAACTCCTCAATTTTCTGGGAAAGGTAGTGCATCTGTAGCAAAACTGTAATGAGAGCTTCCTCAGTCATGTAAAGAGCACGGACAGCTCTTGAATAAGCCTTACCACTCATCATGTGAACTATGCTGTTTTTAGCATACACCGTATCCCACATTTCTTCTATACCACTCCCAGCCATGATGTGTTCAATTGTGTCCAAGAATGAAAGAAGGAAATGGAATACTCCAAGACAAACAACAATTTTTGTCAGTGGGCTTCCAGAAAGAGCATTGAAAACCATCTTACAAGCCTTGGCAGAAAGTGGTTGATCAAATGTGACCATACTGTAAGCTTACCCATGCTTTGCTCCTTCCTCAGCAGCATACAGGAGGCAGGTGTAGATCATTGAAGGATTACTGAGAGCCAATTTCACGAATGGAGAAAATGGAAGAGGTACAACAGCTGTTGATTCATAGTCTTCTTTGTTGAAGCACTTCTCCATAAANCAAGAAGGCCTGCAAACTTGGAGCCAGTCACCAGATTGCCAAAACATATTTAAGCGGTGAACAGTCCTGGCTGTAGTAGGATGGAACTGCAGAGCTTGTACATTGATGGCTGTGACCTTTGAATACCCAGATGAATCGGAGCGATGGTAAATCTGCACTGGGGGATAGACCACATAACTCAACATCACTGCCACAATGGCTTTTAATAAGTCATGGCACTGGGGTGTCAGCATGGAGAGAAGAGTTAGGAGTTACACAGATGATCCCACCCATGGTATGGAAATTGTCGTGGGCATCAATGGAGTGCACACTGTAATTAGCATTATCAAATACATATTGCCCGTAACCTATAAAAGAAAAAACATGTCAGTTAAATTCATAAAAAGAAAATTTTTAACCAATAGGACTAGTTACAAATAAAAATAATATTAAAATTTGTAGAACTATTTATTATTTATTTAATTACACATGCAATTTAAAGGACAACAAATTTATATTTACTTCCATCGATTTCAGCTCTTGCATGAGTGGTGACCGAGCTTTCAAACTTAACAGCCTCCTTATATGATGCACAGACTCCCAAATTCGCCAGCTTATCAATGAGAAGGTTTGAACCTTACCGTCGATGAAGACAAGCACTCAGGCCAAATTGAAGTGGAGAGATGTATGACCGTGGTCGCACAGCAGGGGCATGCTCGATGGCAATAGATTTTCTCTCCTTATTTCTGGTTTTGTTTCCTGACACTTTGGTAGTTTTGAGAATTTTGTTGACCAGTAGCCTAAGTGACTCCAGGACAAGGTTACTATTCCCGTTAAAATTTCTTCTCTTGATGGAAAACCAGAACAATCATAGTGCCGGTATTTAATGTCACTGCGGATAATGTCAACTGCAGTTTTAATGATTCTCTTCTCCACGTCAGCGACATTCCTCTTGCGATTCTCATACCATGCATCACAGACAATCTTTTCAACTACACCAGAGAAGAATACAATTCCTGATTTTCCAGGAACATCTGTTACATTTATGCTATCACCGTAGTGATCAATGAGTTTCCTTTGTAAATGTGCAATACTATATGATTCAACATCAGGATGTAGCCTGCCAAATGTCTCAGCCAGCTCTTTGAGTGTGAATTGACACTTTAAATTTTGTTCTAAAAACTGGAAAAGTCCTTGATATGCAACACCTCTATCCTTACTTTCCCTCGACCCCCCCCCTCCTTCTTTTCTACACTGACTTCTACAGGTTTTGTGGAACCTTCCACCTGGAATCTAGAATAGCAGTATCTATAGTATCGATCTTCAGTGGCCACGAGATCAATCACACCCATCAGTCGCAGTACATAGTATTTCTTGCAACCATGTACAGTCACTTCCTCTTGCGTTCGCAAACATCTGTACAGAAGCAACTGTGTTCAGGGTTTGAACCTCACGCCATTCCTCTTTGTGTGGATTCGAGCACTTAGACGGGTTGATGCATCAGCGCCAAAAAAGAAGACAGTGTGTCTTAAAATTAAATGATACCCAAGGTGTTACACGTTGCTCAGGGTTTTCAGGTACTGTAGCAGGGTTTTTGGATTGCGAGAGTACCATTTACGGCACTCAACATGCACTTCAACAACTGCCTTTCCTTGAAGCGCATATTTAACATCATCCTGCAGAATCTCACGCACTCTGTTACTTTCTTCAGTCCCTATTCAGTCAAAGTTACTGTTTACTGTTTCACTGCCTTTTTACAGGGTTGCAACAAACACTCCAACTCCTACCAACACATTAAATCTTCTACAATAGTATGAACAAGTCACACTACACAATACCAATGTCTCTTATCTCTTTTTAAGATATATTATCACAGAAAACAAAATTCAGAACACACATATTTTGTCTGGCTTTCGACTAGACATGACTGCACGTACTCCTCCCTCCTCCTTTGCTCTACTTCCTCCCCTTTCCCTCACCCTCACTTTACACGACCCCCTCAGTTGCCTCTCCTCACTCTGTCTTCACGACTTGTGACATAGCATTTCTATGCCGTAAAACGTATCAAACCAGATTACGTGCTTATATAAAAAATCATAAGTAAAATATTAATTATAAAGGTATATTCATTACTTCATTTTAAAAAAAAGAGTGATATTTGTACCAAATGTGTTGTTGCAACTGAGGGTTACAAAAAGAAGACAAAAAAAAATTCACGAAGTTGTAAAAATTATTAGTAGAAAAAATATTCTAAAGTTCAAACAAAACAGAATATTGAACCAATATGGCATCCACTGTGGCAAAACCCGATGTGGGATTCCTTGGGACTTTTTCTGAATTTATAAGTGAAATACCCTAAATATTTTACAAATGTATTCACTTTGTTTTTTTTTAATGTCTAGCGGCGAGCCACCCCAATTATTATGCACTTGCAGTGTAGCAATTAAAGCTCTGCCACCTATGTGCCACGCCTACAAATAAGCTGCACTGTGAACCCAATACATGGTAAAGTTATAATATGTTAAATGATTCAGATAGGTTTTTAAATGCTCTACAATTTTTATTTGGAACAATTTTTCCATATTGTAAGCCGTTTTAAATTCAATTGCTAGAATATTTCAACTCTACATTAAAAAAATTGAAAATAATTTTTTCAAAGCCACACAAACAGAATAAAAGTGAGTAAAAGTATAATGCACATACTCAGTGTGCAAGCCACTTGTATAACAAACATGTTGAAAAAAACACCAACTGAAAAATATGAATAGTTTTGAGTGCTACATATTTTTTCCCCAAAAATAGGCAAAAATCCAACATGGCCACTTAATTAAAAAAATGGCGGAAAACCTGACACAGAATTTTTTGGGACTTTTTTGGGGACGCTCAGGAGATGTAACCTAACACATCTGTAAAGGTTTCGTCTTGTTTTTTTGAATGTCTGGGTTTGAGTCTAATTTTGCCTAAATGCACTGTATTAAGAATTAATAGTAACTTAACAGCAGCACTAATCGGGTCAGGGAATGGATAATAACGAAAGCTTTGGTTATGTTTGAGGCACGAGTCATAGGACTGGTAAACATTGGGAAAACTTACTTGTGGTAGGATATTTGCAAAATATTGCAATCATGATATTGTGCAGGAAATTCTAGCAATAAGATGTTTATTATAATATTGCTGTTATGTTGACTAATACAGTCACACAAATAACCCATACTTTACATGATAATGTGAAAATGTAACAATTACACATATGATTAAGAATTAGTTCTTAATGGACCATAGTTATTTAAAAATTTTTTTCCCCCTGAGCATTTTATATGCACTGTTGATTAAATTAAAAACCAAAGCTTTGTTAACACCTTCATACACTGAAGAGCCAAAAGAACCGGTATAGGCGTGCGTATGCAAATAACAGAGGTATGGAACCAATCAGAGTAACGCAATGCGGTCGGCAGCTAGATCGGTTACTGCTGCTACGATGGCAGGTTATCAAGATTTAAGTGAGTTTGAACGTGGTGTTATAGTCGGCGCACGAGAGATGGGACATAGCATCTCCGAGGTAGCAATAACATTTGGATGTTAGCGTACGACCATTTCACGAGTGTACCGTGAATATCGGGAATCTGGTAAAACATCACATTTTCAACATCGCTGCAGCCGGAAAAAGATAGTGAAAGAACGGGACAAACAACGACTGACGAGAATCATTAAACGTGACAGACGTGTAACCCTTTCTCAAATTGGCGNGGGACAAACAACGACTGACGAGAATCATTAAACGTGACAGACGTGTAACCCTTTCTCAAATTGGCGCAGATTGGAATTGTGGACTGCAGGATTCATGGTGTGAATTGCCTCCTGTATACCTTCAGACATTAGTCGAGTCCATGCCATGTCGTCTTGCGGCACTTCNTATGGATTTGTAGACTGCCCGTCAGGACTCATGGTGTAAAATGCCTCCTGCATACCTTCAGACATTAGTCGAGTGCATGTCACGTCGTTTTGCGGCACTTCTGCGTGATCGCGGGGGGGCTACACGATATTAGGCAGGTGTACCAGTTTTTTTGGCTCTTCAGTGTACATATAAATAAAGAAAATTACACTTGTGTAAAAGGAAATCATTACACAAGTATGCTGTAAATTTATGCAGTCAGTATAGAAAATGTGCAAAATACAAAGAAAAATTACCTGACAATGTATGGAATAATTCCATGACTTGTACGGGAAATTCCCAACAGTATAGTGTGTATTTATAAAAGAATTACATTCAAAATTTAGTGTATCCCTATTAATCTTTACAAGCACATACAGTAAACTCCCAATTTTCTGGGGTAATGACCGGTCAAGGGTTCACGGATATCCGATATTCATGATAATAGCAAGGGGGGGGGAGGATGTTTACTTTAGGCCTACATACTGTACACATAGGTTATGTAAACAAATAAAATAGTCATATAAGAATTAAATTTTTTGACAGCCAGTGTGTGGCAAGGTCATAAATGATATTAACATCATCACATACACAAAATCCTGTATCAGCTGATGCCTGAATCATTGCAAGAAAATTTCGCATTGGCTATTTTGACAGCCTACATTTGCACAACAGACATTGGAGAAATATGCGGGCAGGAAGGAAATCGTAGACAAAAGTCTATGTTTTTTATTTTATATTGTAACAAAACAGCTGTTGTTTGTGTAACAAATTAAACTTTGTTCTAGAATAATGTGTAGGTGTTTAAACGAAATGAAACACCGTATGCGATAGTCTAGCTTTGTTTATCTCTTCTTCATAGGCCGAAGCTAGTGCTTGCTGCTAACGTCTCAACGTGCATGTTTCATATTGATTTAAGAGGCAATGCATCTATCGCAGAGTATTTTTCAAATATTTATACATTAATTTGACGTAATATATTTTAAACCCGAATTGTTTTGGGCCCGCACAAGATGAAAAATTTACTTTTAAAAGGATGTGATAAGATATACTTTTGCGACTCAGCAGTGAAATAGGCGACTGTGCTGCCATCTGTTGGCCTGTGTGTGCGGCTCGCTTCAGAAACCACGCCCCCATGGAATTACTTGTTTTTCATGTGTAAAATGCAAATGTGCAAACGAATTCTCGGAGTTTTAAATTTTCCGCGAGTTTTATAATTATTTGAACGTAACGTATTTCCGTGTGAAATGATTCTGCTTGCTAATAATTTGTATTCGGCCTGCAATCTCCAAACCTTTCTGAGGCTGGCTCGCCAATTTGTTTTTTTTTTGTCCTGACTCCCCTCCCACTTCAGCAACAAAGTGAAAATAAATGTTATTTATTTATTAAAATCATGAGTTGTTTGCGATTAAATCAATTTTGCGGCAAATAATATTTATGTTAATGTGATATTTTGTCATCCAGTCGCACTTGGTGCCACGGTTAATTAATTATTGTCTCTGCATGTATGTACTACTGTAAACTACACAATCTCGCCTTATTGACGAGCAGACGCCAGATTTAATTGTGAAATACTTTATTATTATGAATGAAAATGTGCTGTCTGGCAATTTCCACAAATTCCTAATACTTCCAAGTTTCACACATATTCACTGTTAAAAAGTGTGTAAATATAGTATCCAAACACTTTTAATATTAAAATAAATCAGTACTGCATCACTCAACTGCAGCCTGGTAATTAACAGTGTGCGCCTGGTTATTAATAGCAGCGGCACGCTGGCGGCAGCTGTTCAATATTTGACTTTGAACTGGTGTCTCCACGGTTAAGCCGCAACCCGATTAAGACACCCCTGGTAAATTGGGAGTTTACTGTATTTACATTTTTACTATTTAGAAATTAATTTAAGTTGATACTCATAAATGTTTTTAAGTTATGCATAGCATAAAAAATACACAAATAAAAATATACATTAAAAAGTTTACCTTCATTGCCAAAATTTGAACACCTGAACATACTGTTACATTAAATTTTACAGTTAAGCTACTGTATTACATAGACATTACCTCCATCATAATATTTAGAATTTGTTTTTAAACAATATTTCCAGTTATTCATTACTTTTACCTTATGTTTGACCTCTGCAAAAATAATGATATTACTTTGTTTTAGAGTTACTTTAAGGAATATTAATCTAGGGATCTTAGACATCCTATACTTTCTGTATTTCCTATATTTTTTAAATATACCCTTTTTTGTCCTGTATTTCCTTTATTTTTGCTGTTAGTCATATATTTTTCGGAAGATAAGTTGGTTGCAATGTGATAGATAACTGCAATGTGGGTATTTTGCTCTTGCTTATAAGTCAAGAGATTGTTATTAAAGTTTTANTTGCAATGTGATAGATAACTGCAATGTGGGTATTTTGCTCTTGCTTATAAGTCAAGAGATTGTTATTAAAGTTTTTGAAATTAATAGATGGTGTTGGGATGTGGCGACCCCACAGCCCAGTTGCTTCACACCACTGCAATCAGACTAAATAATATTAATTATGCTTTTATTTTATTTAAATATGTTTTTTATAGCACCTACACAGAGGTGACAAAAGTCATGGGATAGCAATATGCAAATATACAGATGGCAGTAGTATCGCATACAAAATTTATAAATGGGCAGTGCATTGGTTGGGCTTTCATTTGTAGTCAAGTGATTCATGTGAAAAGGTTTCTGACGTGATTGTGGCCGCACGACGGGAATTGACAGACTTTGAACGCGGAATGGTAGTTGGAGCTAGACGTAGACATTCCATTTCGTAAGTGGTTAGGGAATTCAACATTCCGAGATCCACAGTGTCAAGAGTGTGCCAAGAATACCTAATTTCAGGCATAACCTCCCACCATGGGCAACGCAGTGGCCGACCGCCTGCACTTAATGACCGAGACCAACAACGTGTGTGCAGAATGGTCAGTGTTAACAGACAAGCAACAGTGCATGAAATAATCGCAGGAATCAATGTGGGACGTACGACGGACGTGTCCGTTAGGACAGTGCAGCGAACTTTGGATGTATTGGGCTATGCCAGCAGAAAACCGACTCGAGTGCCTTTACTAACAGCACGACATCGCCTACAGCGCCTCTCCTGGGCTCGTGACCATATCGGTTGGACCCTAGACGACTGGAAAACAGTGGCTTGGTCAGATGAGTCCCGATTTCAGCTGGTAAGAGCTGATGGTAGGGTTCGAGTGTGGCGCAGACCCCACGAATCCATGGACCCAAGTTGTCAACAAGGAACTGTGCAAGCTGGTGGTGGCTCCATAATGGTGTGGGCTGTTTTTACATGGAATGGACTGGGTCCTCTGGTCCAACTGAACCGATCATTGACTGGAAAGGGTTATGTTCAGCTACTTGGAGACCACTTGCAGCCATTCATGGACTTCATGTACCCAAACAACGATGGAATTTTTATGGATGACAATGCGCCATGTCACCGGGCCACAACTGTTCGCGATTGGTTTGAAGAACATTCTGGACAATTCCAGCGAATGATTTGGCCACCAAGATCGCCCGACATGAATCCCATCGAACATTTATGGGACATAATCGAGAAGTCAGTTCGTGCACAAACTCCTGCGCCGGCAACACTTTCGCAATTATGGACATCTATAGAGGCAGCATGGCTCAACATTTCTGCCGGGGACTTCCAACGACTTGTTGAGTCCATGCCATGTCGAGTTGCTGCACTTCACCGGGCAAAAGGAGGTCCGACACGATATTAGGAGGTATCCCATGACTTTTGTCGCCTCAGTGTATATTCATTACCATGATTTAAAAACTTTAAAAAAATTAAAGCACATTCAAATAAGTATTTAAATGAAGAGGAAATAAAGAGTTTGCAGTGAAAAATTAAATATATGTTGTAATGTTGCGGACGTATTACTTGTTGCCACAGCTTGCTCATAGGTAGAATACGAGACTCAGTTCCAGGTGACACCGATTAAGTAAAAAGAAGAAATTCCAGATTAGTTTGCTTTATACTTTATTTATCATTGAAGTTTCACAGTGCTGCACAGACGACTTTCCAGTTTGCAGAGTACGAACTTTCACAATTAGTTATCCCAGTGCAGAAAACAGCGCCACAGTAGTTTACAGTTTGTTAATGTCTTAACTTGCATCGCAAGACTTAAGTTCCGAAGGCAGGAGGGATGTTTGTTCCCTCCTGGCACCCTAACGACCCCCCACACCGGCGGAAATAAGTTGATAGAATTTAAGTGACGTTAAATTGAAAAAGAAATGCGAACAAAAGATCTTACGGTCACGGGTGCTTGCCGGTGTGGGTGAAATTCTTCACGCCTAACGCGTCTTCACACGCCCGATGCGCCTTCTTCGACGGTTGGTGACTTTCTTTCCTAGGCGATAGGCACCACCAGTATATATTAGGCAGGCCTATCCCCCCTTTTCCTAAGATAAGCGTGCAACTGCGTCCGATGCCAGTAGCGTCATCCAAACTACGCTGTGTCTCGCGCTCACAACATGTTGTTGTACTCGCAACTGCGTCACGTCGCAGCCACATAACCAAAACAACAACTTTCGAAAACCTTTCGAAACTAGACGGTAAACGGACGTAAACAGCAGATGTCCGCACACGTCTGCTCGACCAACAAACACGGGAAACTAGCCACCGCGGCTTTACTTGAAACTTGATAAAATATTACAAGGCTTTCCAAAGCTAAATACACACGAAAGAATTTACACTCGTGTCCCGAAAAATTAAGCATATTGCATCATTACAATGTATACAAAAATGTCAGGTTAAACGTTAATGCATGATAATTTTTAAATAATGTTTGCATTATTATGAAAGGTTACCAGTCTCTACTTATAAAAGAGTGACTGTTGATATGTCTGTTACGTTTGTTAGAATCATAGTGTAAAAGTCATTCAGTCAAGACATCTCACTCTCTTCATCAACAATCGTTGCATCTTCTTCAAGATGTTCATGACCCACACAAGGGTATTCATTCATGCCTTGGAAGTAAGAATGATTCACAGGCGGGATGAAGCGCAAGTCCAGCATGTCTCTTCTTTAGTGCAGACACCTTTTGTTCCTCTGGATAAAGTAAAGTCTGTTCCACGTTTGCCAGGGATGTTGCCTTCCCACATCTTCCTGGTCTCATGTCTATAAACTTGCAATCTTCCAGTTCACTCAGAGTTTCTTTGTTCAAAATTTGAATGGTTCATGCTCTTCTTTTGTAGCTTATACTCTGCATTCCAAGCCAGTTTACACAACATTGCTCCTTACTCTTTTTTCTCTTTGTGATGGCTTTCTCCAACGTTGCAGTGAACAAGAAATATTCCTGATTCATCTGACAGACAATGAATTTTTCCTTTTTTCTAGCTGATGCCAGTATTGTATACTAGTCACTAGGAACATAAATACGGTAGTTTTTTCTTTTGCAGCTAGTTCCACTGAACCAAAATCTCTCCCATTAGGCAGAAATATGTGTCTCGATACAAGAAACTTCTGTTCAATGACTTCAACATGATTATTATGACACTCAAATATTTCATTTGTGATACTTCCACTTTCACATTACGGTTTTGGCCTGTGTATCTGAGTAAATAATAATTTTTTCAGTCCATTGCAACGCTATAGTAAATGCTTAAGCAAACACGAGGCTATTTCTTGTGAACCTCTTGAAACTTGAGTTTCATCCCATATGTAAAAGTACCTGGAATATTTCCCTAGATTGTGAATTCTGAGGTTATAGGCGTACATGTTCTGCTTGTAGCAGGCTTCGGAAAATGATAGAATGGAGAAAGGAAGTGCTTTTTGCATATCCAGTGAGCAAACCAATCTGTACCATTTTTCTTTGTTTCCCAGGCTTTCTCTGCTTTCTGTAAATGCAATTTGTGATCAGATTTGAGTTGTTTCTTCTCATAAGCACAAATACGTGGGTCACTAATGTTTATCTTGAATTCATCACATTTTTTACACATATCCTTCCTTAGCATGGGAAAATGCAAATTAAACTGAGTATTGAAGACACTGCGATAAAATCTCTCACAGGAACCACGTCTGTTTCTTCAAACTTTTCTTTATACAAGTCATACATCCATATGTTTAAATTGTCATTTAAATATTTTCTATTAGGATTATGGGTTTGTTTATAATGTGACTCATAACATGGCATGGTATTTGTTCCTTAACAAAATAAACAGTCTTTTGGAGGATTTTTTTTTATTTCCTTTCTTACCTCCTATTACAGTTAACCCTACCATCACTCACATTAGAAGTGTCTAGGAAGAAATGTTTACATACCAGAATTGTTTCATTCGCAATGGTAAGAAAAAATAGATTCATTAAATGTTCTTGCATGTTTTGTATGTTCACACAGCCGTGGCCTAACTGCATTAACACCGTGCACAAATCCATAAATATACAAATTTTGTTTTCCAAAATCACTTATCTGCCAAAACTGTTGATGCAAACTTTTCCTCTCCTCAACCCTTAACTTACTGTGTCTGAAAAACCTTCTCACTAATAACAGTACCTATTCTGTTTAAGTATGACTGTCCACCATTTCTTTTCTTTTTTGCTTCACTTTACATGTCTTGCTCTTTTTTTCTCATTTGTTTCCTTGGTTGCAATATTACAACGTGCTCCTCATCTCTGTCCTTGGTAACGTAACGCACCTAACAGCTTTCACTAAAACAATAAACCATAAAACTAGTCACGAAGTGCACAGCAACAATGCACACAATAGTTGGTTTTAGCTGATACTGGACTTACACCAGTTGTTCTGCAACTGCTCAGCATTTTCATTACACACACCAACTTTGTCCTGCACTCAGTGGCGTTATTTTGAAGTAGGCTTCACACAGCATGTTTGCTAGATACGGATAACTTCTCAGTATAGATTTCTTCTTTAAGTTCACAACCAGTTATTTTGGACTTACACCAGTTGGGAACTAAGGGGCTCAAATTGTCAACCACTTGAACTGTTTTCACCCTGCATGAATTGGCATAGTGATTCAGTCTACCGTACTTTGTACTCTTCCTACTATATGCAGGGCATTCTCTTGGCTCGTGCTTTGGCTTAGCACCAGCCGCACTTAAATTCACTACTCTAACCCTTTGGTCCCTTCATTTTATTTCTTTCCAGCCTTGGTTTCACTGAATTCACCGATACACTTTAGCATGTTGTGGTTGTTTTGTGAATGTGCTGCACTTGTTGCCAGCTCTGTTTGCACACCTAGCAGAGCGCTGCTATTGTTTCTAATGTTAAGTTGCTGATTTGTAGCTATGTAAAAAATTCTAAAACAATGGTCTGTTGATTATTTTTTCTGGATGTGCACAGAAAAAAAAGTAGCAGTCAAGAAACTTTTTGGTTTTTAGATATAGATTGGTGGTATGCATGTGAAATGAAGAGGAAACACTTAAGTTTATACCTCTCTTAAAGCATTAACACTAATGATTTCCTTGTTGTGGTGTATAGAACTTCAAAAATATTTCAGCAGTATGCAAACTTTCTGCTTTCGGTTATCTTCCATTACTCTTCTCTAATCTTCTATCTGCATATAGTTTATGTTGCTAATTATTAGTAAAATGTTTTACACTGCAGCATATATTGATATTAAACCCAAGAATCACAAGTAAGACAGAGTAACCATATTTCGCTGCTGCAATGGGAATCACATCTGCCTCGTTCGATCAAATTCACAATTGACACTGTAGAAAATTAGGGTAAGGAATAGTTTGTGGTAATTGTTGTCATTTTACAAACATTCATACTATACATGCATTTATTCCTAATTAACTCATGCATATATAAAATATAGTTGATATAGATGTTTTCTAGATTTTAAACATTTTATCCTTCGCATCTGTCCGTACTGCTACAGCCAAACATGAGGCCAGTACAGTTCATTGGTTGTGACAACCAAACAAGTCTTGTGAAGTATGTTCAGAAATCTCAAACCCAAACTGTAACTGGTGCTCTGGAATGAAACTAATATCTATAATTAGTTGAGCTCTTTTTCAGTATTATTAGTTTTGTAGTTTTATATTTATTTTNGAACATGAGGCCAGTACAGTTCATTGGTTGTGACAACCAAACAAGTCTTGTGAAGTATGTTCAGAAATCTCAAACCCAAACTGTAACTGGTGTTCTGGAATGAAACTAATATCTATAATTAGTTGAGCTCTTTTTCAGTATTATTAGTTTTGTAGTTTTATATTTATTTTGAGTTATGCTGCTACTACACTTAAAAAAAAAATTCAATGAAAAGTACATACTAATATGAAATGTTAAACCATTAGGTTTACTTGTGGTGTAAAATTGTAGAGTTAGTAACCCTGAAAGCTGTTTATTTAATTCAAATAAAATACTATATACAAATCCATAGAACTGCATAACTACCAGCAAATTAATTATTCATTGCTCACTGCTGCTAGGTGTTTTGAGAAAAGATCGTAAAGTAATTTTCAAGGTTAAAAAAAAACATTTTTCTATAGCTTTTAGCACTATTTATGCTCTAATTCGGGTTTGCATTTAAAATTCACTTATTTCCATTTAATATCAAATAATGAACCTCGATTATCCGGCATACTATTTTGTATGTGGAAGAAAACAATATAAACTAATTTGGTTTAATTATAATAATTTAGTATAGCTAGTAGCTTGCAAACAGAACGTTACTCAGCAGATTTGTTTAAAAATAGCTTATGCACAAAAATCCAGCTTTGTATGAGATAATTTTTAACACCTATTAACTTAGACTTGAGAAACATTTGAACATCATAACCACGTGTAAAAAAAATGAATGAGTGAATTTCACTATTAAAATACAAGAAAACTGTGACTTTTAACTTAACAGCATAATCCGACCAAATTTTGTGTACTGTGTATAGGCTTGAACAATGTACGTTTGAATTGTTAGATATGAATAACTTTTGTCCTGAATTGGAGTTGAAACAAAACATTAACTACCATCGCCTAACTGACAAAGTGAGGCCATTTTCTTGGGAACGGAAGGATATACAGCAAAATTAACGGACCATTTTTGAAAAACTGCTGTTATTAATATTTGGGTGCGTGTGATGCCATTAGATGATTTCAAATGCATGGCGTGAATTCTGATAATTTCCAATTCCACTACATCTTCGATGTGCAAACGAGTTTTGAATTTGGTGGCAGAGTATTAAAATTGCTATTAGTGCTGGAACACAATATTTATCCCAAACACATTTTCTGGCTTCTCATGAACCCAGTCAGAGTTTAAAATGACACCGGGCATTATCTTTATGACTATCTTGCAACTTCTTTGTCTTATCTCAATGAAATAAAAGACAAATCGTAACTTGGTATGGGCAAAAATGTTTTGCGTGGTACTATTTTTTCCCCCAGGAGAATAACTTTGAATAGTGGTAAAATCACGGAATGAAACGAGTCATAAAATCAAATATTTAATAGAAAAATTTTTTTTAAGTAAAATTATCTGACATACTGTTAAGTTTATGAGATAAATTTAAGACTGTTAAGTGTAGTTTTCCTAGGAAGGCAAACATGTTTTACAAAATATGTTATTCGTAGATGGCCACATTGTGGCTCACTAAATCTCATATTTTTGGGATGGAGGCGGGGTGGGATTAGATCTCTATATACCCACACACTGGGAAAAATATGTGAAAAAGGTGGTAGGTGTTTTTAGCTGACTACATGCATAGTACAGGATTTGTTTCAACTGCCGGTCGCCACTGCTCAGAGTGCAGACTCGGCATGCACACCTCATGGCAGAGTGCTGTTAGGAGTAATGTAGCCTCACCGTTTAATAATTGATACAAAGCATATCTCCAGAAGTGTTGCTTTGTCACACATGATCAGTTTGAGCTTAGTCTATGGCATTGATATTATTCCAGCTTGTTAAACCTCGTTTTGTAAGTAACGTGGGTTGTTAATAGATAGTAGTTGGTGTATGTCTTGTGATGTGCAGTCTGTCAGGTAGATGCTTGACTGCTGGGACAGTAGTGAGTGGAGTGTGCAGGGTGTGCTTGTTGTTGCAGCTGCATGTCAAGTGGATGCCCCAGACATCAGCTACACACCACTCAGATCCAGAAACAGCAATGCGGACGTAACTCGCCAGCTGGCCAGCTACTTGAGACGTATGAGCATTTTGCTGCTATTCGTAATGATATAGGCCGTTCATGGCTAATTGAGCACTTTGAAAAGTTTGTCTCCCACTACCTGCATATAATACACCTATTTTAATGTGCACACTGTCTTGCATGCACCGAGTAAGTTGTCAACGATAAAGTGAAAGTAGTTCCATGTCGTAGCATTGAATTAAAAGTGTTAAGTGAACATATGTGAATACTTAAATGACTGCTTTTGCTTTCTGTTTATTTTTAATGTGTACAAATGATGTAAAAATTATCAAATTTGTAAAATATTTACTTTTATAGTAATTTTGCGGTTTCACTTGACCGGCACATGAATTAAGTGGTCAGGTACATGGCAATATTAATTGTACGTAAGGTGTAAGAATACACAATGTGCATACAACTAAATGCTAAGCAGGGCTTTCAAAAGTGCTTGTTTTACAGTGAGCAGTGTATGCTACTGTGTGCACCATGGGCTGCAAGGAGTGGCATAAGTATCAGCCAGCACCTAGAGTCAACTTACAGCATGGCCAGCACAGCTGGTTGAACTTAAACATATGTGCAAGCACACTCGTGCATACACATGCGCACACACGCACAAATGTGCACACTCATATACATACTTTTACATACATGCATATCCACACACACACAAAATTGTTTTCTCCAGGACTAAAAACAGTGCTACAGTTACATGTCATGTCCATTGTGCATTCCGACGGACGTGGACAATTCCAGCATGACAATGCGACACCCCACACGTCAAGAGTTGCTACCGAGTGGCTCCAGGAACACTCTTCTGACTTTAGACACTTCCATTGGCCACCTAAATCACCTGACATGAACATTATTGAGCATATCTGGGATGCCTTGCAACGTGCTGTTCAGAAGAGATCTCCACCGCCTCGCACTCCTATGGATTTGTGAACTGCCCTGTAGGATTCATGGTGTAAATTGCCTCCTGCATACCTTCAGACATTAGTCGAGTCCATGCCACGTCGTCTTGCGGCACTTCTGCGTGCTCGCGGGGGCCCTACACGATATTAGGCAGGTGTACTAGTTTTTTTTTGGCTCTTCAGTGTATAACGAGCACAGCTTTGTAATCGCTCTTACATGGGACTAATTCAGACCCCGTTCTGTTCAACATATACATCTGTGACATGCCCACCACTCCTACAACACAACTTGCCTGCTATGCAGACGACACAGCTGTTTTCATGGCAAACTGGCAAGCTTCACTTTCTGTGGCCAAAGTGCAGAGTGCATTATCCACCCTGGAGGAATGGGTCACACAATGGCATGTTAAAATAAATGTATGTAAATCTGAGGCAGTTACGTTTACAAGGTGAATAACCCCACCAAACCTAGCTGTACCTCAGTATTTGGTTCACCTATACTCTACCACAACCATGTGAAGTATTTGGGAGTAATACTAGACTCAAAACTAACACAAATGCCAAAATCAGGCAAGCCAATAAGTGCCTGGTGCAGATATACCCATCACTGAACAGTGGCCATCATCTTCCGACAAAACCAAACCATGGTTACAGTATACTTGGCCCTCATCAGGCCAATATTAACATATGCAATCCCATTATGGGGTTATGCCACCTGCGGCCATTCCAGGTGCTTCAAAATAAAGCCCTAAGACACGCTGTGGTAACACCACGCTACATTCTCATTGCTGCACCACTCTCCAAGCTGGATTAACTCCTCTTCGACACATTAAACAACTAGAGAGTAAGTTTTACAAAGCTGCATCTCGGAGCACAAATCATCTTGTTTCCTCACTGGGGAACTACAACTGTGAGGTGCGCTGGAAATACAGTAGGCCTAAACACCTCCGTAGTTGAACAACACACCAACCACCAAGCTGGCCCAACACCTAGCTCATGACAACCAGCCTGGACCTCACGACAATAATTTCAACACATCAAGAATCAAGATGCCGCAAGATACTCGGGCAATGAATAGTCGTGCTGTTGGGGCAGTGTGGTGCACTGTGTATGCCCAACCTCCGACAGCCCATCCACGGCAACTTGTAACCTGGTCTCTGGTACACTGGAAAACACTAATGCTTGCAGCAGTCTATCACAATCACGTTCGTTTCAGTTGTGAAGCAGGAGAACCTGTTACGGTACGTTATGGCCTGTCCGTTGTGTGCTCTCTGCCTCACAGGAGAACGTGCGTGTTGGCTGACTGTGTCGCTTGTCATCAAGATAGGATGCATGCAGCAGTCACCAGCTGGAAGCAGGGAGTAGTGGGTCGAATATCCTCACCTGCCTTCAGGGTCCCACTCAGAAGACATTTTATTTCAGTTGGATCATGAGCTCCCTCTTCTTGTCTGTATCCTTCACTTTCTTTACGCTCCCAACAACTGCATGTAATACATTGCATGAACTCTATCTTTTTCCTTCAAAGTATGGAAACTACACCCAGGATGTCTATCGTCATGGGTTTCCTCCTGCGACCTTGTAGGTTTACCACGACTCTCATCTGGTTTAGTACCAGTTTATACGTAGGGGAAAGGTCAGGCCACAAACTTCTGACTTGCCACTTTTTCAACTGCAACTAGGCCATTCTGAAGCCTTGCTCATCTGTTACCCATTAGTAGTAGTTCCTAGAGTATATAGGCCCTTCTGGCCTGGCACACACCTCCCTCTCCTGCTTTCCAACTCCTGCTCACATGTTCAGGACATTCATGTTGCAGGCAGTGGACTGGGCTGAATCCTCGCACCCAACCACTCAGAACCATGTGCAACAAGTCACAAGTGCTCGCGCTGCTTACACAGTCACTATCCCATTACTGCCTGATTCACTGCCATATGTTTATTACACATTACATGCAGGCCCTATGCGTGTCCTGGTTTGTACCCTTTACATCCGGGACTGAGTGTACTACTCCTAGAACTTTTAGTAGTATTCAGCAGCCTTTGCAGTGCGGACAGACTACACCATAACTTAATTAAGCATTTTTCATTGCAGTATTTGAACCCTAAGACACCAAATGCCTGTGCAGGGCACACAGGCCGCACCATAACTTAACTTTGTTTTGTTGCTGCATTACATAAAAGCCTGGGAAACAATATAGTGGCATAATCATACTACCAGAACTTTGAATTAATAGTACCATTTTGGGTGGTTCTCTCCAGCCATCTGGAGGTAGCAGTAGCAAGTCTGGTCAGCTTAAAAACCGACCAGGTGGGACAAACATCATGCTAGTGGCCGAGTGCGGGGGCAGTGGTGCCAGGGTCGAGCTGCAGTAAGTCACTGTGGTTCAGAGTGAAAACGGGAGTGGGCTGAGCCATACTTCCAGCCCACTTCAGAGCAAGCAACAACACTGAAGCTGCATCCTGCTCATATAAGTGCCAACTGGTGTGACGAAAACTGACTTGCAACCAATTCCATTTATTGATACATTCATTTCATCTACTGTTACTATATATTTGCTCACTTTGTCAAACACAACCTTCAATCATTTAGATATCACCCACTTTCCATCATACGTGATCCCAACCAGTTTTCTCATTGATCCAGGAAGTGAAGAAGGATATTTTAACAAAACTAGTTGTGACTCACTCACTCGCTAGCTGTCAGTGTACAACCATTATGGTAATACAGTGGAACCCTGTTATAACATCCCCTCTTATAACATTTTCCTGCTTAATAAGCTGCCTCCTCTTGGTCCACAAATATGTTTTTCAATACAAGATTACCCTCTTATAAAGTTTTCCCTTGGGGCCCTTGAGAGATGTTATAACAGGGTTCCACTGTATTTACGAACTCGATACCTTCAGGGCAATATACAACTAAATAACTATCAGCTATCAACACCCACCACATTAAATAAATTTATATTTTGACATCAGTACAACACCTGCTATTTTTTGTAACGCAATTAAAACTCATTTACACACTTAAAGGCGCCGGTTATGGGCTCCAAGCCAGAACTTGGCACACCACAGCAGAGGTTAGGCCATGCTTGAGCAGTCACCTGCTTTGTTGTGGCCCACTGACACAGCTCGCTGGTTTGGCCTCTAATGGCAATGATGATACAATGGTGTCTGCACCGTGGTTTTATAAGGTGCAGACAACTAATATGCCAGTTCATACTCGAATGTGAACAAAGTAAAAAAACACCAACTTGATTTGCTATATACCGAGTGAGGTAGTGCAGTGGTTTAACTTTGGACTCACATTCGGTAGGACCTGGGTTCGAATCTGGGTCCGGCCATCCTGATTTCAGTTTTCCATTGATTTCCCAAAATCACTCCAGGCAAATGCTGGGATGATTCTTACTACACACCATGGCCGATTCCTACCTGTTCCTGCAAGTTAGAGCAACTTACTCCATCTCTAATGACCTCGCTGTCGAAGAGACGTTAAGCTCTACTTACTTACCTTGATTGCCATAAATTTACACATTACACTTGCAACACAACATTGAGACGTAGAACTATTTTACGTAAGACACTGCCAGAGTAACTGGGTGGTTGCATGTCAGTGTGTATGGTAGCATAAATGCAGTGATCTTTTTCAAAGGTTAATTTCCAAAGTGCTTAGTTTACTGTGTTGTTGAGACACTTGGTTGTCCTCAGGGCGAGGCACCTTGCAGCCAGCAGACGATGATGCAGCGGAGAGCAGCCTGTCGGCCAAGGGCAATGTCAAGCTTGCCAAACCTCTCCTTGCTGGTGTGTACTTGCTCTGCTCTTTACTGTATCATTTTCACAATGGAGTTCTCCCAATACTGCTATCAGTTGAAATTTGTTCTTTTCTATTTCAGAGGTATGTTTATGAGATATTTCTCGTAAATCGACTGTCAGAATAATAACTCCAGAAACACTTATCATGTTATTAATTAGTTTTCAACATTGATACTTGTAAAATATTTTTACTAGATATACAAATGAGACGGGTTTAAATAGTTCAGTACAACAACCTGGTCACCTTTCATTCTTCTTTATCATTTATTTATCTTCATTGTTTCTTACAGAGTTATATAAAATAGTGATATTTTAAATGTTATCTTTAGTGCTGAGAATTTTATAACATTCACTGTACCAAATACAATGTTAAGAAATGAAACAGGATAATTTCCATTATGGCTGATAATTTTCCTCATTATGTGAATAATGTCAAGGGGAATTGTTGAGCTTGGATACAGGGCATATTAACTTCCTCTTTTTGGGATTGGTGGTAGTTTTTCTCACAAGGAACAGAAGTTAACTTTACATAGCTATTAGGTGGGGCAGTTGTACTGGTATTAGAGCATTACTGTTTGAAGAGGTGTGCAAACTGCCTCTTTAAACTTCAACCATTCCAGAAATGTGGTCACCATTAAGCTGCCTACAGATGCATGTGTGTGCATATGTGTGTGTGAACAGGATTACATGGTGCATGAGTTGATGTGCAAGCCTGCGTGGTTACAGTTTTGTGTGGATTTCAAGGGATGGTACATGAGATCACATCATATGATCGTTGCACTTCTCCAAAAGGACTTCTAAGGTAGGAGAAGCTCTCAGATGCACAAATAAATAATGCCTGTAGACAAGTGCTGATTTACCATCTCATTGGAAACGTAAAATGCAAAACCAACTCCCAAGAAACTAAAAGCTATGGAATCAGATCTTTTTCAGCAGTAAGCCTTTAACCTTCACTTCCTAAGGCACTTGCATATTTGATCTGAATGAGAACAAACTTTTAGATATGTTTCTGTGGGGATATCTTTGGTAACACAGCACCTATGTACTATGTTAAATTCCACAAGTCTATGTTGACTTACAGTTCCACCAATTTCTGGGTAAGAAATTGCAGGAAGCATGCAAAACATGGCAGAAACCACAAAATAACCTTAAGTTACCACCCCCCAGGTGAACCCAACAGAGCATTGGAACAAAAAATCAAGAGGGGGTTCAAGATGCATATTGTGAAACAGCACTAGAATATCTTTTGAAAATACTATTTTTCCTGCAGTGGAAGCACAGTCATGCCATGCCGTAAATGTGTTCCTTCATCTGCTCCTGATAGGAAAGCAGTCAGAGACTTGGAGAGTGGGAATGGGAAGAGAGAACTGATGTTTCCATTCTTACGAGATCAAGTGCCTGGGATGATTATGTAGCCACTAGGGCAGTCCAGGACACTTATCAGAACAAGGCATACATGGCCAAGCAAGATCCTAAAATTCTGTTAAGGATGAGTGAGATTGTATGTGTAAGGGCCCACTCCCCCTGGAAAGTCTTACAAAAGTTTCTTATAGGTTTTTCCTGAAAGTAGGAGAGTCTTTACTAAATCAAAAAAATCTCAGGTAGTGTATGATTGGTAGCTATTCCTAGTAAGGGAAAAGTCGACAAATTACACAGGGGCAAAATCAAAATGGACTAGCCATTGCCAAAGGACAAGGAATGGTAGCATCATCAAATCCTATACAAGACAGAAGAGAACAAAATGCAGACTACCCTGGAAAAACATGATAAAATCCCACCCAGTAAAGATAAAACTAAATCAGTTGCTGATAAACGCATTGGAAGATGTTACTAAGAGGACAAGTTTATCTCCTCACCTATCCTGAATGTTCACAGAAAGAACTTGATGAACCCCGCGGGTTTCACCTTTTTAAGAGACTAGTAGTCTTACCACTACACAACCATGGCTCCTGGTGTAGTGTAGCTATACAGGATCACTTTGGGTAGTCCGTGGCACCATCGAATAAAAAAAGAAAATAAACTTATGAGCATTCCTATTTTTTTTATATTACATATTTTTTGTTGTGATATGGAGGGTTTAACTTCTAGCTATTTTGACTTTGGATTTTATCGGAAAAGTTAAAATTGAAACACGGCTGGGCCACATGACAATTTGCCACGAAAATATACAGTAAACTCCCGATTAACCATGTTAATCGGGACCAGAGAAAACACGAATAAGCGAATTTGTATAAAAAAAACCCGGATAATCGAATTGACACGTTTTTACTATTAATGGAACAAAGATATTGGCTCCAAAAATTGTGATAAAACACTGTAGCTATTATAGATTTCAAAGTAAACACAAATTACACATATAAAGTACTGTACTCAAATTACGCATATAAAGTACTGTACTGTATGTAGTACAGTATACAATACTTTATCTGATATTTATGTTGTACCGAGTGTAGTGTAATTCACGGCACATCCAGTATACTTAGCTTATAGCCTGCACCCGCGCCAGGCGGGCAGCAGGGAATGATAAGCGGTGCATAACGAGTGTGTGTTGCTTCCTCAACGTGCACACAGACCTGTCCTTGAGATGGCAGAGTGAGTTGGAAGTTTAGAATGCAGTGCAGGAAAGACAATAACGAGACTTTAAATTAGGCAACCTGGCATTTAAACAATACAGTACACTCCCCATTAAAAAATAACCCTTACAATACAAATGCAGAACCTAATGTTGAATTTTGCTAAAACAAGGAAAATACATTTAAAATAAGTATAAATACATTCATTTCAAAGTTCGTGACAAACCATAATGAATTTTACAAAAACGGAAGCACTTGCCCCTAACAATTAGTGTAGGCAGCTTCCTCATTTACTCTCAATAGGCTGGATTGAAACATCTTAGATTTCTATACATCTTTAATTACTAGGAGCTCATTTAAATTTTACTGACTTACACACACACGCACACACACATAAAAGTTTAAAAATTCTGAACTGTTAAGTTTTTTGTAAACATTTAAACACTTGATATGAAAAAATGTAAGAAAAGTTAAACCGTGCCTTTCTTGAAAAAGTCTGCAATTTTTTTTGCACTGGAATTTATGTTTTTGTTTATACACACCATGCTCAAATTTTTAATATTATTTCTAACTTTTCCGCGATAGTTAAAACTGCCCTTTTACGCTTTGTTGCCATTGTGAAAACGACCCTACAAACATTGAACAACAACCGTGCCCGAGCGATCGATAAACTTGCAAGACGTGGTGTTGGGGTGGTAACTGAGATGAGTGCAATCGGACACACGCTTCAACAAGCAGAAATGGATGACTTGCAGTTCTCTGTGACAGGCTGACAGTTTAAAGAGATGAACATGAGCTCACGCGGCACAGCGATAGATGTATATGGTACCGCTGCTTGTTAAATGATACATGTTACAGCATCACCTTACCGCAGAAGTTACTCAGTAGACCTTGAAAAAAGCCAAAAAGCCGCATGGATAAGCATATAACTGGTTAAGCGAAGCATGAATAAACGGGAGTGTACTTTACTTAATTGCACTGTAATGACATAGACAATTACAGTATTTAGAGCTGTAGCCTAAAGTTTTAACTATGTCCAATTTTGAGACTTGTACAAATAAATGGCAATAATTTAAAATTCCTACAGTTCCTTTTCTTGGTTGTTGAAAAGTACTTTGCTGTCACTGTCCTAATTTTCTCAGACTGAAATGAAAGATGCATATTAACACTTCTACTGGGGTGTGAAATTTGAAACTTTACATATAAAGCGCGCTTTAATGAACACACATTTTTGCGTACTAATCCAATATAATCTTAGGTATTATAAAAGGACTGCTATTAAGACACGAACAATTTATGCTGCCGTATCACAGCGGACCACGATGGTGTGGTGGTCAGACTACTTGCCTCCCACCAAGGCGAACCGGACTGGATTCCTGACAAGGTCACCAGACTTTCCCATTGGATGCCAGGTTATCTCGGGGCACTCCTGTTTCCCTCGCTTATTCATTCTGCTGCTGCTCCATCTTCATCTCATTTCACCCTCCCCAGCGCTCTAAACCTTGTGTTAAGGACCACCAAAATCTTTCCACTCAACTAAACATTATGTCAGACCATGATTACCAGTTTCAGAAACGCACAGAAATTCCCTAATACTCCATTCCTTATATAGTATACCAAATTTATATACAATGGTAACTTCTACAGCTACCTTGTACTCCGTTTATGAAACACAAGTACAATCCAGTCATATGTCACTGATATCTTTATTGCCAACAGCAACACAAGAACAGCTGTGCAGTATAACTTAACACTACGTGTTACAGAAGCCGCAGAATGAGAATAAACTCTCAATACAGGCATGTAATATCAATTCTTAAGGGGCATATAAATACAGTAGAGTCCCGTTATAGCGAGATGTCATGGTTCCAGGTTCGATCCTCGCTATAAACGTGTCCTCGCTATTCCCGAATTGAACCGATTTTGACCCCCCAAAACCCAAAAATTTCTCTAAAATTGCATTAAAATTGTGTTTAAACCTGTTTAACGACAAAATAACCTGTTACATCAATGAAACATTAGTTTATTTAAGCAGGTAGGCATGTGCTGTTTACAATGATACCCAACAAGTACAGATATGATCACCGATTGCGTTAAAATGAGCGGAAAACCTGACTGCGCCACGTAAGAATAGACACTCAGCCCACAATCAATTACTCAGCCACCACAGCACTATCCCGCAATCGATTAATCGGTCGCCGCAGCATCACACGACCGTCTCAAACCAAATAATAACAGTCTTGGAAAATTATACATTTTTAATGAACGAAACCTGGAAACATTATTCCAAGATATCTTTGCGATTAAAATAATACCACCTCCCTTCCCTTCTACAGGCAGATATGATTACTCTTTGCGTCAAAATGTTCAAAAGTGGAGAATGGAAACTAACCATAGCTTAACCTACAACTCTTGCCTGAAAACAGCTCGTGGCTGGAAAATTATACGTTTTGAATTAACGAAACCTGTAAACTTTGTTAGAATATATATTTGTGTTTAAAGTCATGCCCACCACGGGCAATTACAATTACTGACTGCAGACTGACCAGACTTGGGGATGAGATAAATTTGACAGTGCTTTTCTCTATCTGAGAGTAAAATAAAGTAGCGTGTTTGTAAGTTACCTAGACGTGCTGCGATTGAAATAATTCCTCACAAGTTTATAAAAGTGAGTGCATTATTAACGAGATCAATTACTAGCATAAAGACAACAATGACATTTTTAGCTTAAAATATAACCATGTTACACTATTTGTGTTTGACACTCAATTTATTTATGAAATGTTACCAATAATTACTAGTATTTACTCGTATAAACCGCGCACAATATTTTGTGAAATTATTGTTGAAAATGCATGGTGCAAGGCTTACTCAAAACCAGCAAAAATTCAAGAAAACTAGATGAAAATCAATTAAATTACGTTTGTTAGGCCACAGCAGTAAAGTGTAGGAGTAGTTATGTCACTATCTTTAATTGGTATGCCACAGCGTAAAGAGGTTGCCAATAATAGTGAAACACAATAACATCAAAATCCAAAATCTTAACCAATAAATCATAGCAGACAATCCAAGTTGTATAAAGCCAAACACAGTTACAAGCACAATGACCGTGAAAGACTACAGAAATGCAGAACAGGATCGCCTGGGGAAAGGTGGGAAGGAAGAAAGGAAGGGATTCTATTTTTAGAACAACATGCTTGGTCAGCTTGTGAAGGAGGTGAGGTTGCAAGGCAGGAGAATGTGTCACGGATGGGGGCTTCACGGATGCGCTTCACACAATCTTGCCGTACATGTTTCTACTTATAAAATCACAATTATTTTATGGAATATTTTTGCGATTTTTTGATGGTCCTTTAAAAAGACCTTGTTATAACTGTGTTCTCGCAGTTACTGTGCTCGCTATTACAGTATTATACTGCAAGCAGTTATTATTAAAAACTAATTGCAAACTGCCATTCCAATCTCAATAAATAAATATGGGTTTCTTTATATGTTTGTTTACATTACATATTTAAGGGGTTGCTTCTCGTAAAACTACAGAACCGAGCTTAAAGATCGGTATTCCCAAGATGCCCATAGCTGTTCCTCTGTGTATGACTTTCACTACAAGGTAACCAAAGAAGTTCTTGCCGTTTAAGATCACCAGAAATGAAAAGGTATACAGCAAATGTCCCGTACCATTAGTTCTCAAAGTAATTCTCATTTGCATTCAGCACCTTTTGTCAACGTGCCTCCAGCTGTGCAATGCCCTGGCTGTAAAAACCAGGGGTCTTGGAGGCAAAGAAGTCCAGGAGTTCCTATCGCAAGTCTGCTTCATTTGCAAAGGATTTCCCTTGAAGGTGCTTGTCCAGGGAATGAAAGAGGTGATAATCTGCTGGCACAAGGTTCAGGGAGTATGATGGATGACACATTGTCTCTCAGTGAAGTTGCTGTATCACATCTCAACCACCCGCAGCCCATACGGCATGGCATTATCATGAAGGGGCAGTACACCAGTGCAGTTAACCATTGCTGGCTCCTTTTGCTACAGTGTCTGTTGCACATGTTCAGACTGCTGCAAATACAGGTCTGCAGTGATGGTTTGGTCCGTTGGCAGCGCAGGATCCCATGGTTATGACCAATGTCTCGCACGCTTGGGAGTGTCATACAGGATCCACTTTTTGTCATGTTGATCACTTGATTGAACATGGGTATGCAGCACAGGCTGTCACTCATTGTTGCTTGGTTGCTTCCAACAGTGTTTGGGATACCCACTTGTTGCTCTACTTGAATGCCTTCCCTGTGCAGTACAGTTGAAGTCTAACTGTTTCATCAGACACATGGAAGAATTTGGCAAGCTCACCACATGTTTGGCTGCTGTCCTTCATGCGTCACGGTGGTGTAGTGGCCCTTGCTCCACTCTAGCCTCGCTACAGCCAGGGCCCCTCCTAAGAAGAATAATTAATCGTACTTGCCACAGGTGCCCCTCCTGATGCGGTGCCCTGAGATTGGCATGCAAGTCAGCTGCTGCCGCTTGCTGGTCATCAACCCGCATTACAACCTGGTGCACTGCCACCCCTCCGGGGGGAATGCAGCCCAGCACTCGGCTATCTTCTCTATGTGCCCTGTGTTTGGGGTATAAACAGGACCCCAGTCTTTATTTCGGGGCTGACTCGCACAGTTCATGTTGCAGAATATCACTCTGCCCCGACTGGCATTGAAGCTTTTTATGTACAATTGACATCACCATCTCTCTGGCTGACTCACGCAGCTCTTGTAGCAGAACATCACTCTGCCTGGATATGCACCAAAGCCATCAACTTCACGTGACTACGCAATCTCTCTAGCTTTGAGCTATACTTTGCACTTGGGTCAGAGTATTGCCAGACTGGAGTTACCCTTGCTCCATGTGCCTCAGCATAATCACAGCCCTCTGGGATGCTGCCCAGGCTTTTCCTCCAACTATAGGTACCACCCCCTTTCATTGGACGGGTGTCAGGCCATGCCCCCTCTTACAGTACACTCACTATCACGTATCTCTGTGCTGTCCCCTGACTTTATGCCTCGCCATCATGCTGGACTGAGAAGGCAGCCAAAAAGGTGCTAGCTCTGGTTGGAAGCCTGATGGAAACAGAGCATAACATCAACAGATTATGTTACATCTTTATTTATAAATCTTGCTATGAATGATGCAATTTTTTTACCTACTGTTTCTCATGGATGCTAACCACTGCACCCTCAACACCTCCCTATTCCACTGTACATCTTACCCTCCTACAATGGTTCACACAACTCTTTCACTTTTACTCTGCGACTGCTTCTGGTCACCTAATGTCCTTTGCTTCCATCACCATTTGCAGATGGTATTGTGGCCCGAGTCGCACAACCGGTAGACCCTTTAAAGTCTTCCGCATTAGAATGCACACTTCCTTCAACACTTTCGCTGTTGTCAAAACCCTTGAAGTCTTCCTTGTTGTTTTCCACACTGTCCCGTATGCTTGGTACTGTAGAATTGGATTGCTCGGCTTCAGTTTCCTCTTGCTCTGGTACACTGTCTGTCTGGCTACATCCTTTGAAATGAGAAGGTCGCAGATGACTGGTATTGTGTCTGACTGCCCCTCTCCTGCCGTCTTTCCTGACCAAGTAGGTTCTTGGTTCACTGTGTTTTGCCGCGATAACACCTGGTTCCCAAACTTTCAATTTCCCGTTCTGGTGACTACCCTGAAATTTAGCCTCTTTCTTCTGGGCTGACGTATCATAGAAGTGTTTCATCTTATCTTGCCTAGCTTTCAAGGCTTCATAGATCCCCTTCTGGATAACAAATTGCATCATTTCTGTGGTTATGAGCATTCTGGCTCTAATACATCGGCTAAATTATATTTGTGCTGGAGAGGTGTGAAGTCCTGTTATGGGAGTGCTGGTCAGTGCCTTCCGACTTGCTCTTGCGTAGCATCTTCTTACTAATTCCCACAGCTTTATTTGCCATGCCATTACTTCTGTGGTAGTGGGGACTGCATGCATATAGTGTGATTCCATATTTGTTGTAGTATTGTTGGTATTTGTACGATGTGAATCCTATGTTGTCCGCAATGAGGACCTTAGGGAGTCCATGGATATTGAATATGTCCTGCATGACATTTATTACATACGCAGAGGATTTTGCAGTTAGTGGTTGTATGTCTAGCCAGTGGGAATAGTAGTCAATCAGTACAAGGAAAGCATTTCCACCCTCTTTGAGGATATCAACTCCCACTTTCAGGTATGGTAGTCTTGGAACTTCATGAGGTAAGAGTGGCTCTTTCTGATTAGCCCTCCTGAATTTCTCGTGTCCTGCACCTGGATACATATTGCTCAATGTCGGTTAACATTCAAGGACTATAAAATAGCTCTCTTGCTCTGGCTTTTTATTTTCAACCTCCACTCACTCTTCGATGTGAATATAATATTGAACTTTGTGATATGCCTGATATTCGTGGCAGCTTGTTGGCAGCTGGCCAACCCTCGTGGTGCATTTTAGATATTCTAGAAAGGGTGGGTTCTTGACTGGTTTCCTTCTGAAATATAATTTTCCTAGTGTCACTTGTTGGTAAATAAGCATTAATAGAGTGTACAGTTTCCAAAATTTCATGATCTTCTCCAGTTTCAGGAAGGGGCATGCATGACATCACATTTGCGTAGTGTAAATATTTTCCTGGTACATAATACAGATTTAGCGTATATTTTAGGAGCTTGAGCCTTAGGCGTTGAAGTCTAGGAGACCCTATTTTACCCTATGCGTTTCTTCATGACTGCTACTAATGGCTTGTGATCAGTTTGAACATTTACTGTATGACCGTACATGAAATCATGAAACTTTGATGTTGCAAAATATATGGCCAGTAGTTCTTGTTCTGATTGGGAATAATTCTTTTCACTGTGTTTAAGACAATGTGAGGCTATCGTCACCATCTGTAAGCTGCTTGTTCTTGTGCTGGACTTCTCTAACATCCTAGCCCATGTTGCGATGCATCACATTGCAGGATGGTTCTTTTTAAGGGTCTAACAGTGCTAGTACAGGTGCAGATGATACTTTAAGTTTCAGTGTGTCAAAAATTTTTTTGATATGATGGTAGCCACTGCCAATCGACTCCCTCTTTAAGCAATTTGTACAATGGTGATGTAAGTGCCATCATTTGGGGTAAGAAATTATGGACCTAATTGATCATCCCCAGTATCTGTTGCAGTTATTTCTTATTGGAGAGGGGCTTTAGGTTTGTCAACATTGTTGCTCTATCAGGATCTACTTTCGTGCCTTCTGTAGAAAATACATGACCAACATATTTAACTTCAGTCACTTTGTACTAAAGTTTATCCCCATTGAATTTTATATTTTTGACTAGTGCCCTTTCCACAACTTGGCAAACCATTTCATCATGTGTGGCTCCTCAGTTTCCCCCGTGCAGAGTAAATCGTCAAAGTATATTACTGTGTTAGGTATGTCTGCAAAGTTGCTCTCAACTAAATACTGAAAGAATTCTGGTGCACTGGCTATTCCATAGGGAACCTAAGATACAGATAGATAAAAACTGGCTTCTGATTCTGCTCCTATTGTCGTGACAATCTTACCTTCTCGAGGAAAGCAGCCCAGACCACTGAACACACCCATGTTCGTCAGCACAAAGTTGTCCTTAACACTCTAGCTGGCCACGGAGTTGTCTCGCTGATCCAAGTTGAATGCTAAGCAGCCAGGCAATCCCAGCAGTGGCACCACCTCCAGGTCCACCAACATGAAGTTAAAGTAAGCACCTATCTTCTTAGCTTGGTATAGCAAGGTAACTTTAACCACTGGAGTAATGACACCATCCATTGTTTTTAACTTAACACTTGTGGGTTTTACTTGAAACTGGTTATTGACTTTTTTAAAAATACGAAGTGGTAACACACTAACCTGAGCACCTGTGTCTAGTTTTACTGTCATGCTTACCTCTTCAATCGTTATTTTCTTGCCATTCATTAGGGTATGTCACACAATTATCATTAACCGTGCCCCTGACCTTTATGGGATGCAATGTTACACTGACACTGTCACAATAGAGACTTTCTTGTGAACTATCTGATTCAACATGTTCCACTACTTGTACCTTTCGTACCCTACATGACCTTGCAAAGTGATTTAAGACACCACACTTTGCATATTTCTTCCCATATGGTGGGCACAACTTGGGCCCATGAACTGACTGACGTCACCCACATTTGAAGTCTCCCCTGCTATCACTGTTTTTTACTTGCCTTAGTTTCTGTTCATTGTAAAAATGTTTAACCTCACAGACTATAGATTTTTCGTACTCGCTTTCACCACTTTTATTGTGTATGAAGTGCACCTGTTATTTGCTCGTCTCACATGCTCTGCAATGTGCTACCGCCTTTTCCAATATGGTGTTATCTATCCGTAACAAGGCTTCTTGGACAACCTTGTCTTGGACACCATGAACACTCCGATCACGGAGCATCTTGTCCTCTGCAATCTCAGCATCTTTCTGTTTATAGTTACAGTTTTTGACCAGCTGGTGTAGGGAAGTAAAAAGTGGTCAAAACTTTCCCCTTCTTCTTGGCATCACTGAGTAAAGACAGACCGTTCAAAGACCTCATTAACTCTTGGTCGGACATACCGTTAAATAGCTTCTTTGACCTTGAGATAATTGTTGCAATCTTCGTCAGGAATGGTGAGGGTTGTCAGGATGCGAGATGATTCACTGCCATTATATTTCGTAAAAGGGAAATTGCAACTTTGTCACTAGCATTGTCTTGATCTGTGTTTATTAGGTAGTCTTCAAACTTGGACTCCCAAAACTTCCAATCAGCATAAGCATTCTTACTTTTCAAGTCCAAGTCAGGTGGCAACTTAACATCCCCACATACAGACATTGTAAACAAAGTTCCATGCCGTTATCACCCACCACGCTGCACTTCGGCCGCTATGTATTGACATACGTAGTGGCTATCACTTCTACCACAAAGTACTGACATTCGTGTTTTTAATATTAACTTTTCCGACCAACAACTCCATATGACTGTGCCATGTTACATCTTTATTTATAAATCTTGCTATGAATGATACAAAGGATCTACACACATTTACACCATATTTTTACCTACTGTTTCTCAAGGGTACCAACCACTGCACCCTTAACAGATTATACACGTGGAAGCTGGAAGTTCTAGCATGCCAGAGGGGAACCACCATCAGCTCGACTAATGAGAGGGGAGACTCTTTCTTCTGGCTCTTGTGGCACATTCCATATCTGGTATCGCCTTCTCTCCTTACCCCACACAAGAAGCCAGCTACCAGCAAATGACCCTCTGTCGGGGAAGGGTAGTGAGGCAACTGGAGCCCCAACTGCATAGAACTCCAACATACAACTATGTTCCTATGCGACCCACTTCAAGCAGTTCTCCATCCTGGGCCCAGCAGGCTATTTTCAAGCTGCCCAGAGCTCAGGCTACTGCCCCCTGTAAAGACCCCATCTGCTACCCAGCTGTGTGGGGGGGAAGGCCTTGATTCTAAACTATGTCACTAACTAGACACCACTCGCCAGGCGATGCATCAAGCTTTCTTTTTTGTGCCCAACCAGGGGNTTCTAAACTATGTCACTAACTAGACACCACTCGCCAGGCGATGCATCAAGCTTTCTTTTTTGTGCCCAACCAGGGAGGGGGGGGGTGCGCCCAACGTGGGGCCAATTGAGACAGTGTGTGACACCTGTCAAGACTAGGAAGCACCCAAGAAAAGCCCTTTTTGGCCACAGCTGCTAAAGCTTATTTCTGACTTTGGTGAGAAATGGTGGTGTAAATATAGTGAATTAATCACTAACTGGGAGCAGTTCGCCGAATGGCCCACCGCGCACTTATTAGGCACANTTCTAAACTATGTCACTAACTAGACACCACTCGCCAGGCGATGCATCAAGCTTTCTTTTTTGTGCCCAACCAGGGGAGGGGGGGGTGCGCCCAACGTGGGGCCAATTGAGACAGTGTGTGACACCTGTCAAGACTAGGAAGCACCCAAGAAAAGCCCTTTTTGGCCACAGCTGCTAAAGCTTATTTCTGACTTTGGTGAGAAATTGTGGTGTAAATATAGTGAATTAATCACTAACTGGGAGCAGTTCGCCGAATGGCCCACCGCGCACTTATTAGGCACANGTGGTGTAAATATAGTGAATTAATCACTAACTGGGAGCAGTTCGCCGAATGGCCCACCGCGCACTTATTAGGCACATGCGCCATGCCACAAATTATCAATGAACTTTACAGGCAGGCCCAGAGAGAGGGAGAAGAAACTGAATTGTTCATCTGTCGCAAAGTGCTAATCTTACAGTGGGTACACCCTGGCCACAAAAAATTAGATANGAAGAAACTGAATTGTTCATCTGTCGCAAAGTGCTAATCTTACAGTGGGTACACCCTGGCCACAAAAAATTAGATACTGTGGAACTGATCACTCAGTTCCTATTGCCCGAAATCCACTCGCATTAATGGAATCTTGAACCTGAGACACTGGAAGAGTTTTAGAGGAGTGCACAAGTAACGTAAATAGATGTAGAGGACATACAGAAAGCTCAGGACTGACCGAAGCTAGCACCACTTGGGCAGCCTGCCCAAGTGGTGGTAGTGCCGAACCAGGCACTTTCACAGGGATTGTCTTCCAGAGTAAAATCCAGGGCAGACAAATGGCCCTAGCTAGGTCAGTGGAACCTAGGAAGGGTAACAAACCCCAACTGCTGCAGAAGAAGAGGTCCTAAGGGTAATCACCCTACAGGAGAGGGTAGTCATAAGGAACCCACTCTGCATTAATGTAACAATTAAGACCAAGAAAGTCCTTGCAATCTTGGACACTGCTACGAATACCAATTTCATTCAGAAGAAGACAATTCCATGTGAATACCTGAACCAAATACAGCCCACCAAGAACACCACAATTTTCATGGCCCAGGAAGGAGTTTGTCTCCCTGCTGAAAGGGAAATCACGTTGATGCTAAGATTTTCAGACGAGTCATTTTCCACCAATTTTCACGTAGCTGGAAAACTGAGAGAGGCAGCAGACCATCATTGATTGACTGCCAGCAAAAATGGGCCTATTTAGAGGCAACCAATAGGAAACTTGTAACGTATTGGAAATTTGCTGAATGTGACTTACATCAACCTGTTACCGAGGAGTATGTGCATCTGATGGAGGCTCAACCCAGTTGTGCTGCTTTTTTCAAGCAGCAGTAGACTGACAGAAATACATGACGTTTGGACGAATACCTCAAACGCTTCAAGATGTATCCCCCAGTGCATAAAAGCAGAGCACGCACCCCCTCCCTCCTTCACAGTGCAATGCAACGTAATGAATATTAGCAAGCTATGTAACAACCATTTAATGTATAAGTGGATTGAATCCATCCAGGCTTGTAATGGTATATCTTGTCCCATCCCAATCTATACCGCTGGAATTGTTGCCTAAGGCCTGGTCACAGCTGTGCTTCCGATTCATTTACTTGCACATACCGAGATCAAATGTAATATGTTGATGTTTTCTCTGCTGTTTTGTTGGTAATAATCTGTGTTGCAGCTTAAGTGCCAGTATGTACTTATAAATAATACGTTGCTGCCTAAATGCAAAATGTTTTGTCTTTTTCGGCCGTAAGCCAGAGTCTTAACTTTTGAAGCACTGAAAGTAAATATTCAAGCCAAGTAAGCAAACCCTACTATGATGAAATGCCTGGAAGCCAAGCTGTTCCTAGAGGCAATAACNTACTATGATGAAATGCCTGGAAGCCAAGCTGTTCCTAGAGCCAATACCATTAATGTATTATTACTTGTGCGTATAATAATGTATGCTTTCTCTAGAATGGATCAGTCCATTCCTAAGCATGTACCATGTGGTTACCAGTCATATAATGCCTATCAATAATGTGTGCGCCATTTAACATAACTGCAGTAATATCAATACCTTGCCTGGTTCGGCACTACCAACACTTGAGCAGGCTGCCCAAGTGGTGCTAGCTTCGGTCAGTCCTGAGCTTTCTGTATGTCCTCTACATCTATTTACGTTACTTGTGCACTCCTCTAAAACTCTTCCAGGGTCTCAGGTTCAAGATTCCATTAATGCGAGTGGATTTCGGGCAATAGGAACTGAGTTATCAGTTCCACAGCATCTAATTTTTTGTGGCCGGGGTGTACCCACTGTAAGATTAGCACTTTGTGACAGATGAACAATTCAGTATCTTCTCCCTCTCTCTGGGCCTGCCTGTAAAGTTCATTGATAATTTGTGGCATGGCGCATGTGCCTAATAAGTGCGCGGTAGGCCGTTCGGCGAACTGCTCCCAGTTAGTGAAGAATTCACTATATTTTGCCACCATTTCTCGGCTTCGCCCTGAAGTTGTGCTTTGCCTTTTTGGTCCTTCAATGGGAGCTCTACAATTTCTCACTCTGGTCATGGCACGGCTGAAGTGGGAGCTGGTCAATTTGATGCCCATGAAGGAGCAAACACAGCAGATGTGCTAATGGGCTTAGCAGATAGCAGATGGCTTGGAAAGGTGACCTGTTGTTTAACTGAGGCAGCAGTGGTTGGTCTGACTGGTTCAGAATAGCGTTTAGGCACGGTCATCAGCAGTGGTTAGCCTTAGGTACTGCAAAACAGCAATTCTAACTGGAAAACTTAAGAAAACTTGATTACACAGGAAACCTTTAGAAAAACTATAGCATTTCTTTCCCAGGATTTCTTATTTAGGTAATGCTTAAACGCTATTCTGAACCAGTCAGACCAACCACTGCTGCCTCAGTTAAACACCAGGTCACCTTTCCAAGCCATCTGCTATCTGCTAAGCCCATTAGCACATCTGCTGTGTTCGCTCCTTCATGGGCATTAACTTGGCCAGCTCCCACTTCAGCCCTGCCATAACCAGAGTGACAAATTCTAGAGCTCCCATTGAAGGACCATAAATGCTAACTAACTTACCCCGTTAACAGATCAAAGAGCTTCTGGGTTCTGATAGGGGAGAATCTATGGCACCACCCAGATCCAGGTTGCATGTCAAGTTATGATAAAATCAGAGAACTGCTGAGGCCAAATGAGATGTTCCATTTCATTCTTGTGCTCATCAAACTGTTTGCAGGGAACACAGTCTGGAGCGCACGGTGTATATGAATAGGTGTTGTTGTGCTGTGATCTTCTCGTGCAGGACTACGAGCTTACCCAGACCATGCCAGGCATTATGCCCCACACCATCACACAGCCCCTGCCATGCTTAACATTAGAGAAGGAGGCAGTAGACGTGGTAAAACTTCCGTAGTGGTTATCTAGACATAAATATGTTTTGTGCTAGAATAAAAAATGTAAATGCAGATTTGTCAGATCAGATGACCTGTCTCCACCGCTGTTGTGCCTAGTGTTATTGTTGTTGCTTCAAAACAATTATGTAGTGTCACCAATGATTTTAGAATTGCCACTCCGCCATGCATGTTTACAGCATACAGTTCTTGTTGGATAGCTTAGGTTGATACAAGTCCTGCAGATTGGTGTTCTTGTTCTTCTCAAAGGTTATCTGGAGCATTGTTGGACTGTTATTTTGGTCCACTGTACAATTAAAGACCCTTCTATCTCTATTTATCAATAAACTGTGACTTTTACCTAGTCTTCGGTTTCAAAGATGATACCTTATGTTATAACAGTTGACACAACACACATGGGGTTGGCTGTTAATGCTCCAATGATCCTGCCCCTTTGGAAGTCTAAGAGGTCAGACATAAAGGCGTTTGAGTGATATTATATTGTTGAGATACTACGTGTACAATTGCTGCTGATACACAGAAACATCTGCCTTCATGGCCACTAGGAGGCAGGGCTGGTGTGGCTGCACTGCAACAATGAAGTATAACCTGTTTGCTCCTGTGTTCATATTATTTTGTACACTGCCTGATAGTATCTGTACAAGGCGGAAAAATAGTTGGAGGCAGATTACCTGATTGAAAGAAGGATACCATTATTATATAGCAGAAATCATAATGTGCTAACAATAACACGTTTGAGTTCTGGTCTCCCTTTAGTGATTTAAACACAGGGTATGGTGCTGTTTGAGATGGTAGTTGTCTGCTTGGGCCTGTTGTACTCTTCACTGGTATGGAAGGAATTGGGAGGAACAAGGAGATTTGTTTGATTAGGTGGGGAAGTGGACAAAGACCCGAGGCAGGTAGTTGAAAGTGACAACATATGCTAGCCTACTCTGCTCATTCTGAATGCTGCACTGCACAAGATATCTGCCATATCATTGTAGTTCGGGAGACACAGTGCTGCAGTATTAGGAACACCATTGCATTATGTCTGGTTAGAGGAAGAAAAGATCTGCTGTCACTGCAGATTAGCTCATTGCACAATAGTTTGCTGGAAGAAACGGTAGACAAAGTATTATTAGAGGAAAGCTCATTGAGCAAGGTACCATTTTTCTTCACATATTACCCACACTTTTCTGCCCAAAAAAAAGGGTGCAAGGATTATGCAATGAAGTCTGGAAAAAAAAAATTGAAACTAGGTTATAACCTTTGACACATTCAAACAATGCAGCCAAAAGTACATTAAAAGACATTCTACAAAACAGAAAAATTGGTGCTGTCATGAAACAAATTACGGGGTGATGTATTTTGTTTATTAAGATACACTTGCTATGGCAATCATTTTTAATACAATGTGAAATGTAGGGTAAGTACACATTCAGATATAGAAGCTTTGATTTTCATATACCGTAAGGGTAGAATGTTCTGTGGCAAAGTAACTAGCAGCATTGAAAACTATGTGATATAAGAAAAGCAGCAGCAGGTAGGTGCATCTGGCAACATTGTAGATGATTTGGCAACTGTGCGGTGACATCACTATGCTTGCATCTGTTTGGACTATGGCAAATGTTTCATTGATAGTCCCAACCCCATGGTGTGCAAGGAAAACAGGTAGTGAGAATTTTTACAAAACTATGTAAGGCCACAGAGAATGCAACCTACAGTAATTACACATTTTGTAAACTCAAGGGTGCATGTACAGACAGACGACTCCAATTACAGTTCTAGCTTGTCTCCTTTAGGCCTAATGTTAACATGTGCAAAAATGAACAAAAAGCAACATTTTATTACGGTTTTGGACTTATTGTAATATTGTGGTGTAGGACAGAAAAACTGGAGTTTGATCCATGTTAACAGTTTGTGAGACAATGGGATCATGTTTTTTTCTCTGCCTAATAATAAAGCCCTGAACTGCTCTACCATNGTGAGACAATGGGATCATGTTTTTTTCTCTGCCCAATAATAAAGCCCTGAACTGGTCTACCTTCTCGTTGCATTCTTTTGGTAACTTTTGATGTTGTGATGTTATGCAGTATATGCAAAAGTTTTCCCATTTCATAAATTGTGTAACCCATCAATAATTGGCTTTTAATTCAATTTGCGGAGTTTTCATTGAATAGGTGATTTCCACCACCTGTATTTGCACAATTTTGTTTGATAGAATGCAAACATATTTTCGTAACAAACATACAAAATTTGTGATTTGTTTGTGGATTTCAGGAAATTTCCCAGCCTTAAGATCACAAACTGCACGCTTCTTCACATTAGTGGTTGGCAGCTGTGCCTTCTTCTTCCACCATGTTCGCATACATCTCTTGTTCACTACAAATCCATGTTCGGCAGCTGTATTTCCATGCTGTTTGGCAAACCATGCAACTCATAACTTGAATTGCGCAGTGTAGGAATTGTATTTCTCCATTCTGTTAGCTAAACTTGCTACTTAGACACACACAGTGCGATTCCCTCCCAAAAAAAAATATGTGTGACTGATGAGTTTACAAGTAATCCACAAAGTGACCCTTCCCACTATTGAACCCCATTCTGTAGCCGGTAAGAACTATCTTCTCAAATTCAATGGCTTTTGTTATTGACAAAGACTGCCACTTTCTCCATTATTTCTTCCAGGGGTGGCCAAGGCTGCATTACTTGGTGGCAAGTCTGGTGCGGGCATTATGCAGAGCTTTTAGAAAACCTTTGAAGGACTCTAAAAACAAGAGTGCAATTTCAATTATGCAATGGTGGGGGTTACGCGAGTAAATACAGCATGTTATGGAGAAGTGGCAGTGGAGCAGTTCTTCTGAGAAGGATGAGCCAGATTCACAGAGTTTTCTTTAGGTTCCCCACATCATGAAAAAGGAGAGAGAAAGAAAGAAAGACTGAATAAAGGAGGGAAGAAAGAAAGAGGAAGTGAGATAAAAAACAAAGAAATACCGAGCAAGAGAAAAAAGAGAGGAGATAGAAAACAATAGAGAAATAAAGAGAGAATAATTAAGTAAGATAGAATAAAAGAATGAGATGATAAGTTGTTGAGGCACAAGAAGTTATGAAAGAAAAAAAAGAGTGAGTGAGGGAAGCAGGGAAAAAGAACTAGAGAAAGAGCAAAAGATAATAGGTGGCTAGGAGTGGGCGAGTAATAGGGTATGGTAGAGTAAGGTAGGATAGGGAAGAGGGTGGAAGGGTGAGAAAGGGTGTATATGTATAGATATATAATAGATCCATGTATGTATATGTGCCTGCATGCCTACATGTTTCTAATCTTATACCAAATTTTGCAACATGGGTTTCAGTACACTGCCAGACAATAAAAATAGCACACACAGGATGCATGAGATGGTACTGAAACTTTATAGAGGCAGTGATAGAAATGAGTAATACACATGACCACAAAAACAGAGCAGCAGGACAATTATATGTGGATCTGGGGTATGGCGTCTCATCTCCAAAAATGTGTTGCACCCCTTGCACTGCAATGCACGCTGCAATACAATCTGGCATGGAGTTCAGCAGACACCAGATGTCCTGAGGCAGACGAGCCTACAACTGTTGACAGTGTGTTCCAAATCCCGGATGCTGTGGCATGGCAGCAGCTGGTCCTGCACATGCTCGATTGGGGACATGCCTGGGGAGTGGACAGGCCATGGTAGTGTTTGGACATACAGATGCAGTCCTGGGCGACCTGTGCTATGTGCAGTTATGCGTTATCCTGCTGGAATATCACACTGGGAATTCCGGCCAGAAATAGGAGCAGATGAGATTGTAGGATCTCAGCCACATACCACTGGACCATCAGTGTTCTACATAACATGATGAGAGTGGATTTACTATTGTAGACTATAGATTCCCACATCATAATGCTTGCCATGGAGGAAGTGTGCTGCTCGATAGCGAGGTTGGAATTGTGGCATACACCAGAGACCCTTCGCAACTGGGCGCAGTGATAATCAGCCCCCATAATGAAGCAGCACTCATAACTAAACACCACACATCACCAGTCTGTGGCATTCCACATTGTTTGTTCTGGTCTGGCACCACTGCAAACAGTGGTGCTGCTGTAGTTGCAGATTTAATGGCAGCACACGAAATGGGCGCTGGGATCGCAGATTTGCCTCTGAAAGGCATCGGGGGAAAAGTCAATGGGCACACAGGAGCCCCAAAACTGGCCAGTACTGTGAATTGGGTCACCAGGGCATGGCATCCCTTTGTGCCTAGCACATGATCTATCAATCCTCTCCACTGGTGGTTATCATCTGTCCTGAGCCAGTCGTNGGCATTGGGGGGAAAAGTCAATGGGCACACAGGAGCCCCAAAACTGGCCGTACTGGCCAGTTTTGGGGCTCCTGTGTGCCCATTGCTTTATTGTGAATTGGGTCACCATGGCATCCCTTTGTGCCTAGCACATGATCTATCAATCCTCTCCACTGGTAGTTATCATCCGTCCTGAGCCAGTCATCCGTGTGTGGGTGCCTTCACATATTCACTGCTCCCAACAGCATCAGACAGTATGGTCCAAACAAGTCACATGGTAGGCTGTAAGGCAATACGACCACCCTGCGGTTTTCAGCCCGAGTATGAGTCCTCTCTCAAAGTCTGTCATTTGTGTAAAGCGATTTATTTGGCATCTTCCAGGTAGTCTTCTTCACTTTGTAAGCTTACTTAGTATTATCTGGTGTTTCTCATGTTAATGTGGCTTTCACTACACACCAGTGTCTACGACTGCTAGTCGGTGCTTGCAGTGACACTGCAGGGTGTGTGGTCAACTGCAAATCCACCAACATGGGATCATATGCATAACTGCCCGTACTCTTGTTATTTACATTGTTTCGTGGTTGTTGCATGGTTTATNCAAATCCACCAACATGGGATCATATGCATAACTGCCCGTACTCTTGTTATTTACATTGTTTCGTGGTTATTGCATGGTTTATTCGTGGTGTGCTATTTTCATTGTTTGGCAGTGTATTTTATACAGTACTAGTACTGTGTTTGAACCCCTCATGTGTGTGGCATTAAACAGTGAGGCCCCATTTCTGGTCCCGAGTATGCATGTTTCACATCTCTGAGTGCTGTCACGTAAGTGTTGAGTGTGTTGTTTTTATCACAATTGCTGGATGATTGTTTGGTTGCAGGTGCTGAGCATTACAAGGGACTGAGCTGTAGGCAAATTCTCCCCTGGATCTTCATAGTGTTGTGCTTGACATTAGTAGCAGGTGTGTGTAATTTACACTTTGATGTATCAGTATAACTGTTTCTTGTAACTGGGCCAGCAGGTTTGCAATGTTTCTGTTTTTCAGAATGGCAAGTCCAGCACTATATATTTGGACTAGTGTACATTAAATATTTACTTTCGGACTAAACTACTGTTATCCCTTCTAATGTTGATTAATTTTATGATTGAAAAATTTTTAAGGGCAGAAAATAATTATCATGATAGTTTAGCCAAACAGTTATAGTNATTGAAAAATTTTTAAGGGCAGAAAATAATTATCATGATAGTTTAGCCAAACAGTTATAGTTATATACTGTAGAAACTTTCTAAAGTGACACCTCGCCATTTCCAGAAATTAGGCCATTATGGAAAAAAGGTTGCTATAAATATTGTGGAAAATTTTTGGACCTATTTTGATGCACACCCAGCTCCTATACATCAAAATTTGCAATTTTTTGCATTAAGTCCTGTTCAGTTATCTGTAGCACGAAAATAACATTTATTTAATGAAATAAAAATTTATTTTAATGGGCAGATGTCTTCTAAAAACATTATATNGTTCGTGCATCAGCTGATACAGGATTTTGTAAATGGCACTTTGTTTGTTTCGTAAACGTTAAGTTGCCACTCACTCACTGACTGTCAGAAAGTGGCCTTCTTATACCGTATGGACCATATCCCTTCTAATGTTGATTAATTTTATGATTGAAAAATTTTTAAGGGCAGGAAATAATTATCATGATAGCTTAGCCAAACAGTTATAGTTATATACTGTAGAACCTTTCTAAAGTGACACCTCGCCATTTCCAGAAATTAGGCCATTATGGAAAAAAGGTTGCTATAAATATTGTGGAAAATTTTTGGACCTATTTTGATGCACACCCAGCTCCTATACATCAAAATTTGCAATTTTTTGCATTAAGTCCTGTTCAGTTATCTGTAGCACGAAAATAACATTTTTTTAATGAAATAAAAATTTATTTTAATGGGCAGATGTCTTCTAAAAACATTATATCTGAGAGGCATATACTTATCGTCTCCATGTCTCCAAGATGTTAAAAACATTGAGTGGTGCGAGGATTTACCAAGCAATGCAAGTCCATGTTCAATTGTCTCTGGCATAAAATAAACATAGTTTATGCAGGGAATATTAATTCAATTAAATATTTAGATCTCTTCCAAATAAAATAATACCACAGAAAAGTATCTGCGACTTCCCTCGTCACAAAACAATTACAGTAACTGTAACAGTGGATGATACATACAGGCCGTCAAGCAATTGGGAAAAGTGGGAAATGTACAGGATTTGAAATGCTGTGGGAAATGTCTGGGAAATGTACAGAAATTTTCTGAATGGCATGAATTTTTTCTGGTTTATGAAAATTGCATTAGAACTTCAGAAACGGTGCCAAGGGAACTTAACCTTTAATAGTTAGAATACCACAGTGCATTACTAATAATGGTGCCAAGACCACGTAGGGAAAGTAGGAAATAAATGGATATGTGTGGAGCCCTCTGCTGTAAAGGATGGGGATGGCAGGGGTTGGTTTATTGTGAGAGGAAGGGAGGAGGTGGTGTAGGAATGTGTGTGTTCTTTGCACCATGGCCTGAGTTTGATCGCCTCCGCTGGCCTAGATGTATAATGCAGACATTTTGTAACGAATGTGCGTGCGCATCATCGCAGTTGTATAATAGGGTAATTCAGCTGCTTGTGCGAGTTTACTTTACGTCTTCAGCAGATTACCGTATTTTGGCGTGTATAGGCCGCACCAGAAGTTTTTGATGAAAAATTAGGAATAATTAATATTTCAGGTATAGGCCGCACAGAATTTTTGTATTCCCGTAAATATTGCCAGGCCTCATTGTGCTAGTGTGGATGCCAGCTGGCACGACAACAGCAAACTACAGCAACGTCAAACTAATTAGTTTGCAGTTGAGTGAGTTTTTGCCTCGCCAGCTGGCCTCCGCCTGCTGAACAAATGGCAACAGCGCAGTATTCCTCCAGTGAAGGGTGTGAGTAGCTGCAGGGGAAAGTACTTTGACCTTGTCGCGCACTCTGTCGCAGCAGCCCCTCCTGCCCCTTTTCTCTTGTCGCTTTCACTTGTCAGTGTCGCCCACGTGTGTCTTTTTTCCTCCCCTTCCCGCCCTTGTGTAGCTTTACATTTGCCGTTTTCAATCAGTTAATGGTATTGTTAATGATAGTTTTGAGTCGTGCTGTTGTGCAATATCGTACTAGTATTACTAACATGTGTGTTTAAAGCTGGAAATGGGATATTACAGATCTAGTTATAGGGCGAACTTCAAGTTATTGTGCACCAGACTATACCAGCTATCTGACTTATCTCAAAAAAAAATCTTGTGTCTGGCAATCGCCACGCCGGCACACTGCACACGAGGGGAAGGGGGTGGTCTGAAAATGGTGGCCAAAGGGAGTATGTTTGTTTACATTATACGTGGTCCATATCCAAAGTTATTTTTTTTTGTACACGTGAGTGATAAGCTATTCAGTTGTTATTTTTTTTTGTCTTTCTTAGAAACTAAGTTAAAACATTAAAGCGTACTGTATGTTAGCAAATTTCTAAACATGTTTTGTCGAGAAAACACTCCAACTCCGGGAAAGTCGGCAACTGACACACTCCACCATCTCTTTCAAAGAGAGTGTTACGGACTTTGTTAGAGCCCATGAGGCAAGGAGGTAGGGGAGGGAGACGTGTGCAAGGGACAGACCACCAGGTCTGTCTAGGTACTCGCTATGGAAACGTATAAGAGAGAGCCGGGAATAACAGCCCTAAGCTAATGGCACCCAATTGTGGCACACACTCAGGTACTACCTCTACCTTGATTGACTGTTTTGGCAGATTAGTACCAGGTAGATACAATAAAATGAAATGCTGAGACAAATCGTGTGTAGTAACTAAAAAGAGGAGAAAAAAATGTATGAATGTGAATCACTTTAACTGGGGAAAAGTTAGAAAAATTTCAGTTGCCCCATAATGTAAAAAATTACACTGCATGAGATGAGATGTATGGGTGAAAATTATTCTTAAGCCACAGCTGTTGCTGGGCTGTTAGATATGCCTGATAGTGATACAGTGTTGTTGTGTTGGACAGTGCTGCAGTGGCCCGTGGCAGTTTCCCTGCATTTCACCAAGCATCAACACTCCCTGAATCTGGGCCACGTGTCGGGGGTCATCAGCTCTCTCTCCGCCAGGAACCGAGCTCTGACCAACCAGTACCTTGCCCTCCACAAGGCCATGCATGCCCTCCAGGTGAGTCTACAACTAGCTAGGAGAGCAGAGCAGCTGGGACAGTATTGTAAAGTGAATATTAGTAAATAATAAGCTATATGTGAAGTACACAAAATAACGTGTACTAGAAAGTGTGTAGTAGCAGAATGCTAAGTAAAAATGTGGGGGAGGAGGCAGGAGTCTTATTTTCAAGTTGGTACTATAGTTGGGAAAATATGGTATGGATACATTCTTGCGACCTCAAGGATGGACCAAGTCACAGCTCTTCTCCTGCAACACTCAATTCCTCAGTGGCCCATTTGCACTCTCTTAGAGAGGAGTTGATAGAGAGAGGGTGATTGGTGTGGGTGCCAACTACTGTCCCCTCTGATAATGGTGATGGTACTCTCATAACTAAATTGAAAAATGTGGCCATATCTCTGTGCACATGAATTCAGTGGCACTACTACTTGGAGTCTGGGGCGTGGACTCAGCACAAGGTCTGGGTGTTTCTCATGTCTTTGTTCACCAGGTTGTACTGCCTCAATGGTGAGTCTTAGGCCTAGGTGTCACAAGGGGTAAGATAGGGCATTATTATGCTAAACTAGCGATGCTGATGCCACTGGTGCCAGTACTGCTGCTCCCACACAAGCTGTAGCCATGCTTCACTAGCCTTTGTCTTTTTGAAAGAGGTACTCTAGTGAAAGGCCTTTGTTTGATTGTGCCAAGGACTATTCTCTCCATCTTAGAGCACTCAGCTAGGTAGCCATGAGAGCCACAGGCCTACAACTGGACAGGAATGAGCGTTAGGAAGGTTTCCCAGATGACAGACTGTCTACCAGTCACGGAAGTCATAGAAAAGTCTCGGAAATTTGGAGGGGGTTGCAAAAGTCATGATAATTAGAACAGCGTTAAACTTTAATGTCTGCCATGGACAGGTAAAAATCCCTACGTGCTGGACAGGTAATAATGACAAGATAACTCAATACCATATTTACTTTTATATGCTACGCATAATCTGGTCTGGCGGGGTCATGTGTTTCATTTTCTGTTGTCCTTTGTTATTCTATATTGGCAGTTTAATAAAAGGAAACATGTCTAGCCTACATGCAACATTACAATTCTTATGTGAGTTAAGTGTTGCACCACAGTGTTAACGTGGTAAACTGTTGGTTCGAGACATGGCTCATGCCACCCGTAGAGCAAATTTACCTTTTCTTTCCTCAGTCATTCTCTCTCCAACCATCATGTCACAAGCAAACAAAACAGTGTTAGATCCAGCCCCAGATAAGAGCTGTCAGCAGCACCATTAGTAACAAGTAGGAAAAGAGAAAAAGGTGAAAGGGTGATAAGGTGAAAGCGCATGGTGCACGAGATTGTGACTGTGACCAAGACAAAGAATACTTGACCATCTGTCCTCTACCTCCATCAAGCCTCTGGTATGCAGAATTTATTGCTTTAGACTGATTCACTGCCTGCTTGTGAACAAACAAAAAGTGGAGTTAATGCCTTTATTGTGAGACACACACCAACTGGAGACACAAAAGCCCATTTTTAAGAAAGCAGAAAACTGCACTTATTGAATCTAGTCAAGTGGCTGAATATGGAAGGGGGGAGGACACAGTTCAAAAGTCACAGAAATATTTAGAAACTAACTCATGAATTTGAAGATTTCGCTTCTGTGCTTCTACACTGACCTGAAATGGCCTGGTCAGAGGTTTTCTCTGACACCAGGTCATATGGGTTTGGATTCGTGCTGGCAGTGTGTTGAAAATTGCACCCAGCAGCATAAGCTATTATTGCTGAAAGGCGAATGTGGCAAATAAATATCGCAATTCATAAGATCAAAATAACTGCTGGGAGATAGTAGAGAAGGGACCTCTTCTCGCAAGGTATACCATCATGACTCCCAGACAAAGTTTGGATATTAATCACAAAAGAATAATGTCACAAATTCCGTAATGGCTAACCACCGAGGACGTAGTCAATATATAACTTTATGTTACGTGCTTCTGCACTAGTACGAGGCACTTGGTTGCTTTCCCACACTAAATGACTTGTAGTAAGTGCTATCAAGTTGTATCCTGCCATAAGTGAAGTACTCAAAACATTGCACAATATAAATTGTGCTGTAGCAGAATGCTAAGTAAAAATGTGTGGGGTTGGCTTATTTTTAAGTTTGTCTTGTATTTGGGAAGTGATGGTATGGATACTTTGTGACGACCTCAAGGATGGACCAGGTCACAGCTCTTCTCCACACTCTATTCCTCAGCGGCCCTTTTTCACTCCCATAGAAAATTTAATTTGAAGTTGGAAGTGAAAGTGATATCTCAACCGTGCCTGGTTTTTGTTTTCAATCATGATAAACACAAAGCATCATTGGTATAATGTTTTGTTTATTTTCGTATTGTAACGGGAAATTTTTACAGTGATTTATTTATAGCTGTGTTAATTTGAATCAGCTTCTGCAGAATTTGCGGTGTTGACCAAATTGGCGCTTCTTGCAATGCGTGAGCTGCAAATAATTTTCTGCTGATTTGATAAGAATAAAATGTTGCCGGCAGTTCCGAGTTATTCCTCACTATTTATAATTGAGAAAACTTGCGTTTGTGAATATTGAAACATTTTCTCTTTCCTGGGGACCGAAGCCAATACACCAGCATCTAGGAAGTGAAAGTTTTAGTGAAAAAGGGACACAACTTCCACTGTTTTTTTCAAACAAAGTTTGAAGTTTTTGTCCCAAACTGTGAAGGGAGGATGTCAACTTGCTGTGAGATAACAATCCTTCAGCTTATTGGGAAAGGGGGGGGGGGAGAAGGGAAGAAGCAGGACAGTTTTCACAGCTGCCCCATCAACAAAAGGTGACTAACGAGGGTGACAGACCATGACAAAATAACACANGAAGCAGGACAGTTTTCACAGCTGCCCCATCAACAAAAGGTGACTAACGAGGGTGACAGACCGTGAAAAGATAATACAAAAAAAAAATGCATATTTTCTTTCTCAAAAAATGCTTGGAACTTGATTTTTCTTAATAGGGCTGACTATTTTAAGTTAATCAGCTATATAATATGTTATTATTTTCTGTGACATATTGCACACACTCACACAGCAAGCCAGTTGTTGATGCCGGAATGGGGATCAAGTATGCATGCGTTGCTTGTCAGTATACATCAGTTTATTTTATTTTGGTCCCTTTAAAAATTATCCATACATGTTACAATGTACTTCAGTTTTGACTTTGTTTTAGTATGTTTTTCAGTTAAGATTATAAAGTACTGTATGTACATAAATTTAGTACATCAGTTTTGTATATTATTTCAAGACAGGTGTACATGTGAAGTTTCCCTCTATAATAATCATAGAAAGTATTCTCTTCAGATTAATTGTAATAAATGTTCTACTTGTTTTACAAATTCATTAGTAACATATTCTTGTTAAAAAATTAATTCTGTGACTTGATTTAATTGTGAATCTTCCTGTTCATAAGCCAATTTGTTTATACCAACACAAATGTGTAGCAAAGCAAAACACATCAGTTATAGTCTATTCGCAGTTTCTTCACACTTTTTGAGTTAAACCTTCGAAAAATTACCCTATGAGTTACNCACATCAGTTATAGTCTATTCGCAGTTTCTTCACACTTTTTGAGTTAAACCTTCGAAAAATTACCCTATGAGTTACGTGTTTAGATGTTTCCTAAATATTCCACGTATCACAGGCGTTTTGTTAACATAAATATATCTTATTTTTAATTAAATTGTACTTTTACTTATATTTTATACATACCTTATATTTAATTTGTAATTAAGTANATATATCTTATTTTTAATTAAATTGTACTTTTACTTATATTTTATACATACCTTATATTTAATTTGTAATTAAGTAATATTAATAAAAACAGTGAGTAAACAGGTGTGTTGGTAACACCTAGTAAGAAATAATTCTCATGCAAAATATTATTAAGCTGAGTGCGCACAAATGCGATGTGTTGTCCCTTTGGTGTAATTTTCTCGACTTAGTTAAGCTTGATTTGTATGAGGGGGNCACATCAGTTATAGTCTATTCGCAGTTTCTTCACACTTTTTGAGTTAAACCTTCGAAAAATTACCCTATGAGTTAGGTGTTTAGATGTTTCCTAAATATTCCACGTATCACAGGCGTTTTGTACTTATATATATCTTATTTTTAATTAAATTGTACTTTTACTTATATTTTATACATACCTTATATTTAATTTGTAATTAAGTAATATTAATGAAAACAGTGAGTAAACAGGTGTGTTGGTAACACCTAGTAAGAAATAATTCTCATGCAAAATATTATTAAGCTAAGTGCGCACAAATGCGATGTGTTGTCCCTTTGGTGTAATTTTCTCGACTTAGTTAAGCTTGATTTGTATGAGGGGGAGGAATATCCTGGAAATAGAACTTTAGCAGGGCATCAGAAAAGTTGGAAGTAACCATTATTGGACTATAACCTACATTTTGTTATTTGAAAGAATTAGGCATTACAGTACATATTTTGTAATTACTAGTAACATTAATCCAGTCTGTTTCAGAACCAGTGCATATATTAAAACAATCCATTTTTTTTTGGTTTGAAGCATCTCACTTGACTGTTAACAACAGCAAAACATGTACACAACCTCAGGCATGCTTACTGTTTGCTGTGTTCACGAATAAGAAGTATTTTTATAAACATAGACCTACATATTTTTTTATTTTTGTCATCATTTGAACATACACAGTTTTTTGCATTACTCAATTTTCTTTTCGGACGCTGTAAACTGAAATAAGTTACAAATTGCTTTTAATTTTGCTGCACTTCACCAATAACATTGTTTAAGTATAATAGTAACCTAAATCCAACTTAAATATAAGCAAAAATCTTTTGCACACATTGAATCAGCATTACAGAATCGGCACATCTGTGATTCAGCACATGGGCATAGTTTTGTGAATCGGTACAGTTCTTAATTTATTTATTACATTCGCTACAAGTATTTGGAAACCCATTGAGGTTAGAACTTAATATAACAATTTTCATATAGGTAGTACAGTACTACTTCACCAAATCGCTTTTCGCTTATAAAATCTGAATGGCTACACTGAAAAGAATGTAATTGCCCCACGATAATAAAAATTCAATACCTTGCTAAACAAATTAAATTTTGTCTTGTTCAGTTTTCAGATTTAATTCAAAAATTGATTTCCTCCCATATGTAGTAACCTTCCTTTCCCACCATAAGGTTTGCCAAGACATTCAGTGGCAGTTCAACTGCCATTGTGACAATGTGTGCTTAATTACCAAGTGTACTCTCGTCAGATTGTCCTTTCATCCTTATTGTTAAACCTTTTATAATGTTTTCACTGAAATACATATTGATTAAAACTAATTAACAAGTTCAATTTAGGTTTGATTTGAATTGTTGTAAAACAGCAGACTTATATTCTGATAATAATACGTGCATTTTTTGCTATAAAATTTATTTGATGAAATAAAAATATTTGTATGGCAAAATGGTGAAATTGTAATAATGAAATCAGCTCTTTTTATTTACCATAAATGTGGGGTTCTACTTATTGATAACACATGTAACCTACTTGTATGTTTGTTTTCAACAAATAAATCTACGTAATTTCTCAACAATNTACGTAACTTCTCAACAATTTTCTTGGCACACTCCCTGAATTATGGTTATATTCTGTGATTGTTTTGTACATTTCTGTTCAGCATTCTTTTTTGTAGTATTGAGTATTTCTGCTGCCAAGGTTGGCGGCCGTGAGTGTTGACATGATGGCGTCTGGGTTCGGTACATAATAGGTACATAATATTGGCAACAAGGTTTTTAAAATAAAGTGCCCGTGCTTGGGGTTGAAATGGCATCTTTTGGTCATTTGGAAGGATGGACGAGTTTGAAGAACGTTTGGATAATATTGAGTTGTATTGAAGTGGTTGCGACATTAGTTTAATGCAAATTCGGTACCTGAGACAAAGCAGGTCTCGGTGTTGTTGTCGGTTATAGGAAAACATACGTTTGGCGTGTTGTGCGATTTGGTGACTCCAGATGAGCTGGGGGACAAGTCGTTCAAATAGTTGGAAGTAGTCCTGAAAACGCATTATAGTAAAAGACACTGGTGATTACAGGACAATTAAAAAATTTTAATTTCACAGGCGTGTTCAAAAAGAAAACTAGTCTATTGCCAAGTTTTCAGTTGCCATTAAACATTTGGCGCAAATGTGCAATTTTGGGGCATTTTTGCCAGAGGCATTGCAAGATCGTTTGGTTAGTGGTCTACTCAGACAACACATTCAGTAAAAGCTCATTGAAGCGGAGTATACATTGGAGCAAGCATATGCATTGGCAACAACGTTGGAGCAAGCAGAAAAACAGCAGAAACTGTTCCAGGCTCCTCAGTTGGTATCGGAGGAAGTGTGCAAAGTACGGGTGCAAAAGAATCAGCCTCCAGGAGTGGAGACCTCACAAAGTAGTTTTGGTCAGAGGGAATGTTATTGCTGTGGCAGTATGGAACACANAGGAGTGGAGACCTCACAAAGTAGTTTTGGTCAGAGGGAATGTTATTGCTGTGGCAGTATGGAACACATGGCAGCAACATGCCCTTGGTCACAGTAACAGTGTCGTAATTGTTCTAAAGTGGGGCATTTGGCCTGGAAATGTCAGATGCATAAGTCTGCTGCGGTATGTGGAGTCAGAAAAAACAAAACCAAGGAGCCGGGAGTGGGAACAGGGTGAGTTATAGCAACCAAAATAACATTCGTAACATGTTTATTGTGCAGCAGCAGCAGTTTTTGGCTACTGTGGGTTACCATGTATCGGTGATGGTAGATGGCAGACCCCTGACAATGCAAGTGGATACGGGATAGGCAGTTACTTTGGTGTCTAACAAAACATATCAAGCTAATTGGCCTAACCGGCAGTCACGGAAATCGGACATCAAACTGCGAACGTATTTTGGGGACTACTTGCCTGTGAAAGGGGGAGTGAACTTGGAAATTTTTGCATTTTTGGAGAATGGTAAGGTAATTTGTGTGCTGGACTTGTCAATTGCTTACCAGCAGCTGGTGGTGGGGAAAGTCTCGCAAGAGTTAGTGACAGTAAATGCCTATAGGGGTATGTACCAATATCGGAGAATGTCTTTTGGGTTGTCGAGTGCTCCGGGCATATTTCAAGCAATGATTGAACAGATTTTACATGGGATTTCGGGAGTAGTGGCATACTTGGATGATATCCTCATTACTGGGTGTACATTAGAGGAATGCGCAAGGAAATTGAACTAGGTGCTGCAGAGGTTGCAGGAACATGCAATGAGAGCCAGAAAAGAGAAGTGCCATTTCCTAGAAAGGGAGGTCAAATTCGTGGGGTATGTCATCAGTGGTGAGGGCATTAGGCCTGCCAAAGACCTACAAGAGACAATAAAGGAGGCTCCAGCATCAACTACGGTAACACAGTTAAAGGCTTATTTGGGATTAATCAATTTCTATGCCAGATTCGTTCCAGATATGTCAGGCAAGTTGAAACATCTATATAATTTGTTGGCACAAGGAGCTTCATGGATATGGGACACACAGTGTCAGCATGTTTCTGATGAAAGTAAAGAATGGATTCTCCAGGCTCCAGTGCGAGTGGCTTTTGACCCACGGAAACCACTCATAGTAGCAAGTGATGCCTCGCATATGGAGTGGGAGTGGTGTTGTCGCATGGGATGCCAGATGGCTCAGAGCGGCCCATTTGCTTTGCATCAAAAACATTTTCCAAAGTAGAGCAGGGATATTGTAAATTCCAGAGGGAGACCTTGAGCATCGTCTTTGCTGTGCAGAAGTTCCACAAATACTTATATGGCAAACATTTTACACACTATACAGATCATCGTCCCTTGACCACCATCTTTGGACCTAAGAAAACAGTTCCATCTCTAGCAGCAGCATGATTGCAGCGGTGGGCTTTGCTCTTTTTGACATATGACTATTCAATTGAGTACAGAAAAGGGCGGGAAATGGGTAATGCTGATGTGCTGTCGAGGTTAGCACTATCTCAAGCACAGACCTTAGAGCAACCAGTCTTCCAGGTTCAACATCTTAAGAACTTTCCAATCACGGCATGGGAGATTGCTATAAAAATGGAACAGGATGAAGTATTGTATACTGCGAAAAACTATGCTAGGTATGGATGGCCAAACCACGTTAATGAGTCCAATATCAAACCTTACGCAAGCAGGAAGGACGAGTTGGCAGTAGAAGAAAACTGTGTCATGTGGGCGGACATGGTAGTAATTCCACAAGTATTAAGAGAAACTGTGTTTCAAATGTTGCGTGAGGGTCATCCTGTGGTAGTTCGGATGAAAATGCTGGCGAGAAGTTATGTTTGGTGGACTGGAATGGACAACAAGATTGAGGAGACAGTGAAGAGGTGTGTGGTTTGTCAGCGGGACATAACACAGCTCAAAGGGTGAGGGCATCATGGCCGGAGACATCTCGAGTGGGAGAACGGGTACATGTCAATTTTGCAGAAAAGGAAGGAAAAGGGCTATTGATATAGGTAGATGCCTATTCTAAATGGGTGGAGGTATGGCCAATGCAGAGCACCACTGCCGAGAAGACGAATTGAAAAGCTGTAAAGAGCCTTTGTGGCATATGGTTTGTCCGAAAGGTTGGTGGCTGATAATGGGCTGCAATTTTGGTCAGAATAATTTGAGCAGTTTTGTGAGACAAATGCGATCACACTGTAGCTGACTCCACCTTTCCACTCACAGTCCAATGGAGCAGCAGAGATAACTGTGCAGTCAGTGAAGACTGCACTCTTGAAGCAGGCAGTGGAAAGTGGTCTAACAGAGAGGGCACCATCCCTGCAACATACCATCGATAAGTGGTTGTTTGCATACACCGAAATACACCACACATGGTGACTGGGAAAACCGTAACAGAAATGTTTTTGAGGAGGAAACCACGTACGAGGTTGCTGTTAGTGATGCCAAACCTGCCAGAATATCATGAAAAGGCAAGCAAACGTTTAGTTGGTCAAGAAGCACGATTCAGTGTGAGGAATCCAGTATTGTTGAAGTGCGTCCATGAGGAACAGGCAAGATGGCTACCAGGGTGTATTGTAGAAGTGGTGGGCCCGGTGACATACAAGGTTAAGGTTGGGGAGTCGTAAGATTTTGTCATCTAGATCACTTACTTAAGAGTCACCTGCAAGAGGGGGTGTCCTTGGGCGAACAGAGGAACTCACTCCATACTGCACCTAGACAAGAGGGAGGGTGGAGCCACGCGTTCTCAAGGGAGACAGGAGCAACATCAAGATTCGGAGCAGCTTCTGCACCAGAGTGGCCTGTGACAGGAGCGGAATCTATGGTCAGACCTGCATCTGCAGCAAAGCGGCCAGAAAGAGGCCGGAGGAGAGCCTGAGCAGCATCTGCACCAGAGCGGCTAGCGACAGGTGCAGCATCCAGAGTCAGAGTAACATCCATACTGGAGCGGCCAGCGACGAACGTAGTGGAGTACCAGGCAGCAGAAGGCTTACNGACAACAATGTAGGCGAAGAGTGTTTCTGTTGTTATGGTGTGGAAACTATAGCTCTTCGAGGAGGGGTATCTGTTTGGCGCAGTGAAAGGATGAGGAGTCCTCCAACACGGTGGGAGTGGTAGACCTAGAAAAAAAATTAGTCACTAGACCAGTTTGGGGTGGCCATAAATTTAGGAGGGAGAAGTGTAGTATTAAGTATTTGTGGTGCCAAGGTTGGCAGCGGTGAGTATTGACATGACGGCGTCTGGGTCAGGGACATAACATTTATAACACCCACGTACAGGTTCTATTCATTTGTAAATAACAATATTTTAATTAGAACACAAAAACACACTCCTTTTTAATCAGTCATTACATCCCACAGAATCACAGTATCTTGACTTTCAACATAGTATTTCAATTTTTGTTCGTACACTTAGTGTAATTTGGGTACATGACTCCCTTGGAGTTTTGCACAAGGCAACAGTTGCCCTCCAGCTATAAAATATTGTATTAATCAAGGAAAGGAAAATAATAAAACTGAGGCAAAATTTAAATAACAGCAAACACTGACAAAATGCCTGTTCACTGTTTAAAATTTCTCCAATACAAATTTGCAACCTGACCACAAAAAATGAGTAAAAATTTTTATTATAGATGAATTAGAAATAGTCCTTAGTACAAATGTTTTCACAAAGTTTCTAATTGTAGAGCTGTCAANATTTTTATTATAGATGAATTAGAAATAGTCCTTAGTACAAATGTTTTCACAAAGTTTCTAATTGTAGAGCTGTCAAGTTTTTCTAGAGGGAAGTGGCAGAAAACTCTATGTTTGTTTTCTTGGTAATCTGAAAATTGCTGTCAACAGATAGATGCATTTTCACACAAAGTTGCATCCAATGTATTTGTTTTGTTAATGTACCAAGCTATTAAAGTTTATAGTGCATACGGTACAGCTACACTGCAGTGTTTACACTGTCAATGCACATGTTTTTTGTGCCCACAGAATGTTTACAAAGCAGTATGTATTTGCATTCTCTTCAGTTATCAAACACAAACTCCCAGGTACGATGAAAACAGTTACCATTTTTAGCATTCCTAACCGATTTTGTAATGTAAGTAGACNAAACACAAACTCCCAGGTACGATGAAAACAGTTACCATTTTTAGCATTCCTAACCGATTTTGTAATGTAAGTAGATGACTAAAATTAATATCCTGGCTCATCACAAACCTAACCACAAATCACAGAAGATGAGTCAAGTTGGGAGTGTTTACNGACTAAAATTAATATCCTGGCTCATCACAAACCTAACCACAAATCACAGAAGATGAGTCAAGTTGGGAGTGTTTACAAATATTGCGTGAATGTTTAGCACCTAATTATTTCATTGACCTAAAATAAATGNTGAGTCAAGTTGGGAGTGTTTACAAATATTGCGTGAATGTTTAGCACCTAATTATTTCATTGACCTAAAATAAATGATTAATCTATGTTGTTTCTACAAATTTAATTTTGTAATATCACCAAATTTTTGGTTAGAATTGCCCGTTTAGAAATAGCGTAGTAAAAAATTGGTTTTTTATGTTTTCTGTACACGTGAATGAGTGCATAGCGATTCTGGTCGATATATCAAATTGTACTACCGCAATAACCTTTTGACCTTACTACCAATCAATTTATAAATTGTTCTCGTTCGAGAGTAAAACTTTGTTTATGTTTGTGGAGTCAACTACATGATTACCGCAAATAATGAAATTTTTTCATATTTCACATTATTTTGCATTATTTAGTGATTCACAAAATCTTCTAGGCCCTAGTGATTTGTGTTTTCAGGATAGTTTCTGACATGTAAGTCAAGTGTCTGAAATCCTATAGTTGAGGGCATACNCCCTAGTGATTTGTGTTTTCAGGATAGTTTCTGACATGTAAGTCAAGTGTCTGAAATCCTATAGTTGAGGGCATACCGCTATTTTTTTCTAGACAAATGTTTAAATAAAACTCTTGAAACATTGTTCACAATTGATGTGCCAGCCTCCCTTATACACAGCACATTAATCAGGAACAGATGTAACACAGGATGTGACAGGAAAAANCAATTGATGTGCCAGCCTCCCTTATACACAGCACATTAATCAGGAACAGATGTAACACAGGATGTGACAGGAAAAAGGTGCAGAGTTTTCACAGCAATTTGAAAGGAAAAGATAAATAGCTTAATTAATTTTATTGTACTAAAGACAGACACAATAAAGAACTTGTGCTATTGTAAACAGTCATTGTTATGCGAGTCTTACAGTGCCATTTGGTAATTGGTAAGCTCTGATTTGATAGGTTCTTGCAGGTTGATTTGCAGGGCACAGAGAAATACTACCAGTTCCTCAGCAGATGTTGGCAAAAGTAATTTTTGGGTGAATTGTTTCCAACATTAAAAATAGCAAATTCTGTGTACGTGACCACCATAAATGGGTGGTTATTGCTGGGCAAAGATAGCCAACATCAACTACTAAAGTTATAAGGTCTTGTCTTTTTACAGTTTCTCACCAGCCAGCGTGGTAGGGTTGCACAGGACAGTTGCCACCATTGTCTGATTCCTTAGGCAAGGTCATCATTTATCCTTGAGGTTAAGCATAAAGGCACCTGTGCACTAGGTGACTTAAGTCGTGCAACCAGAAAACACAGTGACGTGTTGCTGCGACCAGGATGCGACAGTTTTGGTCGCTTGCATGCCGTTGAGGATCCTGATAGTTGTTGTTACCATGATGACCAAGTGTACGTTGTACCATACATCTTAAGCTTTCTGTTGCCGTAGTGACCTAGCTGCACAACTTGGTCACCTCTTGCCCAGGGGCGCAAATTGTTTACCGCACACACATGTTGTGCAGGTGTTGTCTGTGTGGTGTCACTTTCTGTTTCTGACTTTCAAGCTTCCTTGTGAGGGGGAAGGGGTGCGTGTGCACCACAGTGTGGGTCTTTGCAAAGGGAAGGAGAAGAGTTCAAGTGTCTGTTACTCTTTTCTTGTTCTGCTATTCTTGTCTTCTGGCACTGAAGATACATAGCATGTGATACACTGGCACTTGCAGACCATATAGTGAACATCTTTTGTTTTGCTCTCTCCCTCATACTGTTTTATGGCAGCAAAGCAGCATGGATGAGTGTGGTTCTTGGAAGATGGATTTAGTATTACTTCCTCTCTGTGTATCGCAAGGTTGTATCGAGGACATCAACTGACTGCTGATTGGAGATGCATCTGTTTATGCTTTGAGATAGTATCTGACAGCTTATGTAGTAGTGTGAATACCATGTCAGTGTACAAGAATATAGGACTTCTTAAAATATATAGTAACAGTACAAAAGTCCTATAACACCACTGTTTCATATTGCTCCATGGTGTTGATGCACCACGGGCAATGTCAATCATTCCTCTAGCCTCTGCTACAGCTGAACCTCCCCCCCCCCCCCAACACCATAACAAGTTATGTCAGTCTTACACACCACTAAACTTACATGGTGCGAGGGTAGCAGCCTGCGGAGCTGCTACTGCCGCCTGTGTGCCAACTGCCAGCATTAAACCACCGCTGGGCACTTAAGCGAGTGCCAGTCTACCATCCCACCGGCTGCTGGCCGAGGAGAGGTAACCCACTGTGCATCCCAGCCATGCAGCCAGCATCCTTGTTTTCTATCTCTGCCTTCCCCGCAGTACGTTGCGGTTGCCCTCACCCCACTGGTATCTGCGACAACCATGTACTACACCCTACTAGGAACAGTTGGCAACCTCGGTCTGACCCTTCAGGCCCGGGTATGGATACAGGCTCATTATGCTGATATTTTGTTAGTTCACCAATAAAACAGACATAAACATTCTGATTGACTTGCTCTACCAGCTCTACCAGTTGTGTGAACCTACAACTTCGGGGAGTCAAACTAATCACCCGATGTCACCCACAAAACTACTACCATGGAATCCATTGACGAAACTAATCAGGTTCTTGAGGACCTGTAATTTCACCTANGTGAGGGCCTGTAATTTCACCTAGTGAACCTTGTAAAACTTGCTTAAATTTCAAGCCAAAAATTGTACTTTTGTCTTGCATTCTTGCATCTGGCATTTCTAATATGTATATGCGCTGGTTTAACCTTTTAACACCATAAAAACTGTGGTTGAACCTTTATGGAAGACCTCTGAGCCAAGTTGGTCCTGTGCTTTTGGAACGAGCCAATAACAAACCTATAAGATAGACTCAAAGGACTTTGAATAAGCTAAATCTAAAATTGCTCCATCATAACTTTTTATTTACTGTTGTAACTTTTAAGAGTACCAGCTGAATTTGCATACCCATTTAGCAGCTTCTATCTTGATATAAGTACGAGTTGCCAACCTTTGATAGAGTTAGTAAGTCATTATACGGCTTAGCATTTCTTCAGAACCTTAGTTGAGCCGAGAAGTTGACCTGCCATTCTTTAACTTGAATTAACTAAATCCGTAAGGCTAGGAGTATATTTTTGTGTTTGTAACCCTTTTGGAGATATAAACTTTTCCTTTTCACTAGCTTTGCAAATGGGCTGTGAATTATTTTCTTAACCACATCCCACCTGAAGAAGTTCACCTTTGTTTTGGGATAATTGTATGTCATCAGGCCTTCAGTTTGTTCTGTACCACAGCTACATACCGAAGGGTAGGGTTTGAATACTTAAGATCCCAGATGTATATTTTCAACATTTTTTTTTTTTGGGAACAGTTTGACCTTTTCTTGCCCCATTACCTGGCTCACAGATATGAGCAGAAAGGAGATCATTCCATGAGAGAGAGCACTCTGACCAGTCAAGTCCAAGAGGAAGCCAGCTACACCACCAGAGAGGACACCCTTTTTCACACATGTGACTTAGACTTACGAAAAAAAATGGGTGAGGAGGGGGGAGCATATATCATCCCTTTAGCCTGTGTCACAGTTACAGTCCTCCCACTTGTCTCTGCCGTACATGCCACTAAACTTATGTGATGCAAGGGTAGTGGCCCACATAGCTGCAGCTGCTGCCTGTATGCCTACTGCCTGCATCACACCACGACTCGATACTTGGACGCGTGCCTGCCTTACACCCCTCCATCTGCTGGCCACTGCACATCCCATACTGCAGCCAGTGTATCAGCCTTACCTGCAACCCCCCTTTCTCGCCCTGGGCCCAGTGTATAAATACAGACTGCAGACCAGAGTTCGAGGCTAGTTTGCCCCAGCACAGTTACAGGATGTTGCTCTGCCTGAGCACACTCCGACTTCAGCTTTGTCTACAAGTTCAAACCTTCATCATTATCTTCAGCCACAGTGCATAGCCCTTGCACTCACATACTGAGTCCACAGTACGTTGCGGTTGCCCTCTTCCCATTGGCATCCATGATGACCGCATGCTATATCCTGCTAGAATCAGATGGCAACCAAGGTCTGGCCCTTCAGGCCCTGGTATAGGTACAGTCTGATAATGTTGATATTTTGTTGGTTTGCTAATAAAACAGACATAAGCATCCTGATTATCTTTCTCTACTAGATCTCTGTCTTTTGACACTTATTTCCTTGCTATAATCCTTGTTTCAACCGAAGTCCGCATACACTTTTCCAGTTGTTGACATTGGTTCAATCTTCCTTTTGCCCTTCAGGTTTTGTACACCAAGCATCCCTCTTTGTCCTGGGGATCGGGGTATGATGATAACCCCACCTTGTCGGTCACCACTGGAGAGGAGTGTTAATTGCTGTCACAGCCTTCGGTGGAGTACTTGACATGCTGGCGATAACCCCGTCCTACCTGAGTACTTGCTTGGGGCTAGCAGTGGTGGTAACCTCAAATGCACTATTCACAAATCTCTGCACAGATAACCAGAGCGCCGGTGACAATCTTGCTCGCTCTGCTATCCTGAATGAGGGGACACTTGTGTGAGGCATTGCACCATGAGAGACGTCACTGCCCTCCAAAGGATACCTGAGAATCATTCCTTTATTTTCCCCCTTACAGTATATCCTAGTTGTCTCGCAGAGCTGTCACCCCTTATTGGACACCCTTTGTTCTCTCTCTCTGCATCCCGTATGCCACACCACAGGGTTGGGCAGCATAAGGCAGTCAAGTTAACTTGGCTGTGGCCAGAGAGATTGTGGAGTCCGACCTGGGTGCTCAGCAGGGTGTACTCCAACCAATGTGAGGAAGATGCAAGACTCAGGAATGCCTCAACTACCCCGCAGTCGACTGCTATTACTTTGGGAAGAGGCTACTAGCGAGGAGTCACTGTATTATGCTTTCACGTACCACATGCTCTCTCTCCACTCCCTCTACTCTTCCAAAGAAGCAACTGAACACTACATACATCACCACGTCTGCCTAGGCCACCCATTGACTAGTGTCTGGAGTTTAGTGGATAGACATTCACACCCACCCACTCAAACGCCCAACCATTGATACGTCCAGTACCACCAAAAGCCCATACAAAGACTTACCCTGCACGACCTCTTTGCGTCAACGGGACTCCAGCATCCTAGTTCCTAGGGGGCAAGCTGCATCAGCATGTGTTCACACTGTGGATAACTGAAGTTAGAGAGTGTTTCTTGCACACTGTGATAAGTGCAAAGTGATTATTTTTACTACAGATAGAAAGGATGTCTGTTCTTTTTTGTGACTGCAATTACACAATTCTAAAAGTGGGCTATGTTNGTACCACCAAAAGCCCATACAAAGACTTACCCTGCACGATATCTTTGCATCAACGGGACTCCAACATCCTAGTTCCTAGAGGGCAAGCTGCTACGAAGCCTGCCTGTTGAAGGCACATGTGTTCACACTGTGGATAACTGAAGTTACATAGTGTTTCTTGCACACTGTGATAAGTGCAAAGTGATTATTTTTACTACAGATAGAAAGGATGTCTGTTCTTTTTTGTGACTGCAATTACACAATTCTAAAAGTGGGCTATATTGGTTACTGATATACATATATGTAATTATGATCAAGGCAGCGCTTCTTTCAATTTCAACTCTCAGTATTCAAACATGGCAAATCTGGTTGGGTGCTCAAGTGAGAAAGGGCTTGCATAAATGGCTCTAAGCTGCAGTTGGCACTTTTTCCATTATTCAAGGGTTGTACTGGGTTATAAAGATAATGCACATTTCTTGCATCAGGTAATTATAATCAATTCTTTTGAGACTGGAAGTCTTCCACTCTTGGCTATAGCTCTCATAGGATACCCCACACCAGCCTTGAGAATCTCCCTGAGTAGCCATCATAGGTGAGTGGGATGCACACAATCCTTCATGGTACATACACATATATAATCTTAAGGTCTCCCAAGGACCACTGGGGATGAGCTGAATGTGGGAGTTAATTCCCCATAATGGTGGACACATAGACACTCGCCAATACCTCAAGGCAGTGTGGCAACATAATTCGTCAATTTTACTGAGGACAACTGCAAGGAGTTTGGCTAAGGTGTCGAGGTAGCTGGAGTTGAGGTAGGGTAATGCGGAATGCTAGTCAAGAACATCGCAGTGAAGTAATAACCTGGAGTCCTTAATGGAACTAGGCAGCAGTGGCCACCACACTGACGTAAGGGATGGTCCACCCACAGTGCAGCACTGGGTTTTGAGATACACGTCTTACCTGCTCAGATGCACTTTCAAGAGTTATCTTGTGGGAGGTGTAACTCCAGCCAGCTTGAACAGCGACAAAATTGTTAGTGGTGCTGGAGTATGTAGGAAAGGGATTCCTAGTGTGTAATCTGAAACGTGTTGTTTCATATAATATTTTTTGCACTACGTGGCTTTAAGTTAACAAGCACTTCTTTGCTCAAATTGAACTTGTCCAATAACATACGTGAAGAGACACCATTCATGTATTGGCTATTGTAAAGAGTTAATGGAGAGTTTGCGTGCATTTGAAAAGGATATGATTGTAGGGGCCCATAAATGTGGGCATTCTGTCTGAGATGTTTCTTAGGAGTTAAGCTTGTCTCAGTCCACTCTCAGAGATGTTGCTTGCAATTGGAAACAACATGGAAACACTAGCCCCAAGCATTCCTCTGGTAGGCCCAAGAAACTATATAAGCAGAATCTGTTAACTCTGAGAAGTGATGCAGTCTGCAGATTTCATTCTTGCCTACATTGCCTTCAAATCACATATACTGTAATCTGAAACATAGGCATGGACAAGAATATCAATATTATTTTATGGTTATTAGTATGGTAATAGGCTAGAACATTGCACCAACTGCTAANGTTAACTCTGAGAAGTGATGCAGTCTGCAGATTTCATTCTTGCCTACATTGCCTTCAAATCACATATACTGTAATTTGAAACATAGGTATGGACAAGAATATCAATATTATTTTATGGTTATTAGTATGGTAATAGGCTAGAAAATTGCACCAACTGCTAAGTATTTATAATTTAACTTCTCTCACTGTGCTGTATTCTTTCTGCGTTCATATGTCCATGCTCCCTCTTGCTTGAACATGTTTCTTTATTATTTTTCTTTTAATCTAATGGGTCCCCATATCCCACCATGTCAGCATATACCCCGGCTTAGTCTGGTGGGTACTCTAACATATATTAGTTGCTAAGTCAACTAGAAGCATTTCAGTCTCTCTGTGCTGTGCCCCATATGATTGGGAAACTAGTTATCTGCAGGAAAAGGAGGCATGCATCATGGTATAGCAGAGCTTCTGGAGGCCATGGTCACAAGTGCCACCGCAACACTTGCCCCGAACTAAGCAATAGTAAAGATATGAAGGGCACAGAAAAACCAGTACATATAGAGTAGGGTACTGAGAGAAGCTGTGTGACAGTACGTGCAGCGATTAAACAGTAATAATTAATGGTAGGGACTAATATACAGAGGAATTAACTCAAGGAAGGCATGCGTAAAACTAGGAAATAAGATGGCTGGTGATGTGAAATGGGATTGACTGGCAGCTCCAGCCAGTTAGGAGGTGGTTCAGAGAGCTCTTGTTTCGCCAGAAGAGCTCCGAGCGCTTCTAGCAGTCACGTTTGAACAAAGAAGGTTTGTCTGTTTGCCAAACTGCTGTCAAAATTCCTGTGCTGGGGAAAGACTAGCACATCAGTATTCACAGCAGTAAAATACAGGGCCCCACTGCTTCTCATCAGGTGTGGTAGAAAACTAGGCAGCTCTGTCATGACTCTTACTCTATCTTCACTCTTCTATGCAGACAGCAACACCTTTCATGCCATGGATGGAGGGGGAAGCAGTAGGATGGGGAGTCACCCATTCTTCATTCTCCATTCTCCAAAGTAATCCATCAGTCTTGGGTGAGCTCTAATAAGAGCTCAGTGGACAACCAGGATCTACCAGTGCTGGTGGCTAGCTGCTGGCTTACGATGAAGGCTGATCACATTGCTTCCAAGTTCCACTGCAATACATTTCCATTCGTTATGCATCTGCAATCCACAGACCACTGGATCCAGCAACAAGGTTCTCTACACTTTGCCTTGTGGCACCTTGAGATCCCTCTCCATACTTTGACCTTTGGAATGGTTCATGCAAGACATGATTATTCATATTGTACTGAGTCACTTAGCTCCCCACCACTCCTGACGATGGCGCTTGTGCACCGGCCAGTTGGTTCACAGTTAATATTCACAGTGACTCCAAAACCTTGGGGTTGGATCTAGATGCGATGCTTCTTTATTATTCACTACCTCCTCTCTTCTAGCTACTTATCAATCAATCCTTTCTTCCACCCCTCCTTGTTCCTTAAATGAAACTGCCAACCAGTAAAAATGAAGGAGGGGGGGGGGAGAAGAGGTGATACAATATTGGAGGAAGGAATGTGACACATTGCTATTACTTCCTTTCTTGTGAGTGAGAAAGGAAAAAAAATAGGAAAAGTTATTTTTTTTTAACAAATGTTTATGGACCAAAAATACGCATGTTTGAGCTTGTGGAAAAGTGATACAGTCGACTCCCTATGTACCGTTTTTCAGGAGACTAAAAAAATTTCCATACAAGCGGGATTTTAGTAGATGAGGGTTCTGACATGTACATAAATAAAATACTATTTCTTACCTTATTATANGGAATGTGACACATTGCTATTACTTCCTTTCTTGTGAGTGAGAAAGGAAAAAAAATAGGAAAAGTTATTTTTTTTTAACAAATGTTTATGGACCAAAAATACGCATGTTTGAGCTTGTGGAAAAGTGATACAGTCGACTCCCTATGTACCGTTTTTCAGGAGACTGTAAAAAAATGTCCATACAAGCGGGATTTTAGTAGATGAGGGTTCTGACATGTACATAAATAAAATACTATTTCTTACCTTATTATACTTAATTTTGAATAAATGAGAGTTGCACATTATCTGTGAATAAAGTTTAGCTAATAAACAAAATAAAAATGGGATTTTTTTAAAAAAAGTATTGCTTTATTAGTATTACTGTAAATAATACATTAAAAAACATTTCATCTCAACTCGTTTAAATATAATCTCAAAATACCTTATATAATTGATTGTAATCCGACACCAAACGCAAGACCTAAAACTTTCAATCCCTCTGAAAACAAAAATAATATGACACTGAATGCAAGGCAAATTTCNAATCTCAAAATACCTTATATAATTGATTGTAATCCGACACCAAACGCAAGACCTAAAACTTTCAATCCCTCTGAAAACAAAAATAATATGACACTGAATGCAAGGCAAATTTCGAATGTCCTACTCACACTTAATGAGCTAAGAGCACGTGGAGAGATTATAGATCGGGCAGTGTGGTCACGGCGACTGTGATGGCGAAGGGGAAGCAGTGGGAGGGGTGAAAGAATGCACCCCTCCCCTCAACATCGCTTCATGTTGTTGACTCTTTGCGCATGTGGAAAATGTGTCTTTTAAAGTAATTAATTATATTTCACTGCAAAAAACTGTAACTTTGAAACATAAATGAATAAGTAAGGCAATTAAAATTTTTTCTTCATGGTCTTTAATAATTAATCATTCAAAACCAAATCGTCTGATTTTCCCTATCGCGAGTTACGCTGCAATCAGACTTAGTTCTTAACCATTATTAGAAGACTAAAAGTGTCGAATAAGTCCTTACAGGATATCAATTTATTCAAAATATGAGTGTCTATTTAAATAAATTAATATAAATCCTTTGATTTCCCCCCAGGAAGTTACTGAAAATGAACTTTATACTTGGTAATACAAGTTGCTCAATGTTCGGACAAGGGGAGGTCAAGTATATGCTTCTGGGCATATCATTTTATTCGTGAAGATGCTGTCAATTGAGTTCAATTAATATTTTGGTTTAAAATCATGTTGATTTTACGCCAGTTACTATTAAACACCAAACTTTACGAGAAAAAAAAAACTACTTTTAATCACATAAGAAAACATCTTTGTAAATTCTGTGTTAAAATGTATTGCACAACATTTTCAGGCAANTTTAAGCGAAACCATTTCCTTTGAAATAAAATTTGATAAATTTCTATGATCGCCAGGTGCACTTTATTTGCACTGAGGCCTGGCTGAAAGAGAATGCGTGCTTTTTCTTTTGCTAGGCAACAACTTTCCCTCTTGAAGACGTGTAAGGGGAGGAAGGAAGGTGTGTGGCTGAGAGACAGAAAGAGAGGTGAGAGAGGTGATGCTAGGTCGTCAAACTGGTTGCTAGGTAACCACTTCCCCTCTCGTCAGGCATGTAAGGGGAGATGCCAGATGCACTTCCTCACCGAATGTCTACAGCAACGGACATGAAGGAGCGGCCCTGCCTCTCCTTAGACACGACTTACGTTAACTTTGCTACTCGCGCCACACAACCTGGGTACTGCGGTAGGCCAGGCAACTGGTCATCTCGAGCCTAGCCCCTAGTGGGTCAGCGGCCACAGTTCACTGCACCGAACAATTTGTTAGGAACACTGCTTAGAAATAACTCGCACACTCCAGGAATTTCTGGAAATTCTTCCCCCCTGCCCCACACGCCCCCTTGGGACTGGAGCTGGTTGGGGGCGTAATAAACACTGGCTGACAGACCCTTCTGCCCTGCGTCACAATATAACTCAAGGACGGCACTTTAGTACGTGCGGCTGATGTACCAAAACATTTATCACCCCAGCAGATAAATGACGTTAATAAAAAATTCTAGCAAACAGGCAAGTGGACATGGAAATTGATGAATCTGAACAGTACATATTAAATTGCCAACGAAGGCAGAAAGTGAACCAGAACAATGGAAATACCAAATGCCTCCGCCAAACGCCATTAGTGGCGCCAGAACCAACCCCAATTCCGGTTTCAAACCGGTTCAGTCCGCTGCTGGAAATCTCANCTGCCCTGCGTCACAATATAACTCAAGGACGGCACTTTAGTACGTGCGGCTGATGTACCAAAACATTTATCACCCGAGCAGATAAATGACGTTAATAAAAAATTCTAGCAAACAGGCAAGTGGACATGGAAATTGATGAATCTGAACAGTACATATTAAATTGCCAACGAAGGCAGAAAGTGAACCAGAACAATGGAAATACCAAATGCCTCCACCAAACGCCATTAGTGGCGCCAGAACCAACCCCAATTCCGGTTTCAAACCGGTTCAGTCCGCTGCTGGAAATCTCAGAAGAGATTTCCCCACCAACACCAGACCCCTCAGGCACTCCACCAATCAGCACACAGCCGCGTGTCGTGGAAAACACAAAGCAAAGAAAACAAAATTACAGGATCGTAGTTCCTGAAATCAAAAACTACAGATCAGTAGTGCAACTGATAGGGCAAAATTCCAAAACCAGCTTTACCATATCCATAACTCGTGACGGACGCAAAATCCACATTTTAACTTCCGATCACCAACTATTCACGAAGGCACAGAACTCACTCAAAACCAATGCCATCAGCTTTTACACATTCTGTGCAGCCTCGGACCAACCTCAAAAAGTGGTTTTTGACCTCCCGTCTACCACAAGCGCCTTAGATTTACATTCTGAGCTCACCGACTGCGGCTACCACGTAAAAAACATTACGCAATTTTGCAAAAATGTTTCAGATCCCAGCGAGCCCACCAACGTGAACAAACACAAACTTCAGTCGCAAAACTACTTCTGCGTAATGGCCACGCAAAACAAAAATCTTCCACCTCTAGTTTCAGTAACTAGACTGAATTTGACAGTGGTACACCCCCGTCTTTACAGGAAAAGGCCACAGGACATACCAGATGCAGTAATTGCTTGGCAATAGGCCACACCCACAATAATTGTAGCATGCAAACAGTCTGCCAACAATGTACCGGGCCACACAACCTAGGAATCTGTTCTAACCTTGCAAACATTCCGGTTTGTTGCAACTGCCATGGCCCACATCAATCGACCTCAAAACTTTGCCCCAAATTTTTGGAAGAGGTTCAGAAACGACAAATCCAGGCAGACAAGTTCAAGGCTCAACTGCAACAAAAACCCAAGCCAGTTTCAGCACCGGCTAGAAACCTGGCCCAGTATCAAAAAATTACTGACGCACAAAACCTGCCTCAAAACCTATTGTACGCACAAGCGTCGATAGGCATTCAGCGGCCAGCTGCAGTCCCCACTCTACCATCAGACGTGCAGGAAAAACCCACACCGCGACCATCCAGCTTCAGAACCAATCAGTCTGCACCCCAGAGTGTGCCGGGAGGACTGNGCAGGAAAAACCCACACCGCGACCATCCAGCTTCAGAACCAATCAGTCTGCACCCCAGAGTGTGCCGGGAGGACTGGGGGGAACACTTCAATACTTGACATCGCTAATGCTGTTCTTGTCGGAGTGTAATTTCTCAGCCATCTTGGCACACTTCCGCCCCTACATGGCACAATGCCAATCAATAACAAATCCATAAGAGAAATACTTTTTGCTCCTGGAAGCCCTCAGCTTGTTTTCTAATTTTAAAAAATCTAATCCCTCTTTCATAAAGCCGTTCCGGATACTCCTGGTACTTTAAACAATAACATAAACTCTGACGAGTGAAATATACGTGAATTTAACCGACACCAACTGATCGCAGCACTGTCTGTTATAATTAAATAACCCTGGCTGCACTTCACAGGCAAGTTACTACTAAAACAGGAAAGTAAAACTCTTAATTGCCTCAATTATTATTAATAAAACCAAGTAAATGCTTCTCAAAGACTTTAATATTCTATAACAAATTGCAAGAATTTTCTCAGAATTTAAAATCATTTTAAAACCTATAAATGGGACACATAACTAAAATCAAAGTACTTTCTCACTTTACACATGCCAAAAGAAGTCATTTTAGTTACTTTACAACCCTAATTGAAAGCTTTTAATTTTCCAGATACAAATTCTCAACTTCAAAATGTGTTCCACGTAAAAAGATGACAGTGCTGCCATCTCTTGAGCGGCGGATGAAGTCCTGCCTTCCGTGAGACCTCTTGGCCAATCAGAGACCTCCGACTCGTCAAAGTAAAAGTTATTAATTCTAGATCGCTTTTCAAGCTTTCTTTACAAAACTACGGCNTTTAGTTACTTTACAACCCTAATTGAAAGCTTTTAATTTTCCAGATACAAATTCTCAACTTCAAAATGTGTTCCACGTAAAAAGACGACAGTGCTGCCATCTCTTGAGCGGCGGATGAAGTCCTGCCTTCCGTGAGACCTCTTGGCCAATCAGAGACCTCCGACCACGTCAAATTAAAAGTTATTAATTCTAGATCGCTTTTCAAGCTTTCTTTACAAAACTACGGCCTTTTACGTAGAAATACTGAACTAACAATTAAAAATAACTGTTTTAAACTCATAATCATACGCCCTCAGCTTTCTTACGCAAATTAAAACCATTTTAAACAAAGTCTTTAACCAACTTTTAATCGCTCGTCAGAGTAGCACGCACACAAGAGGATAAAATGTAACAAAAAACAATTAACTTAATAAACAGACACAACAAATGTAAATTTAAAACCTAAATATAATTTTCATACTTATTTTTGTCAACAGTACCTTCCAGTCACGCCTTAAATACCAGTTACCCTCAGTAACTGGTTGGGGAACAATTTAAGTACCACATAATTAATATTCCTTTTCCTGGACCATGCCCTCACGACGTTTCACGTTTTTAACAATCACTTCCGGCAGTTAGATTCAACATACCAAATTTCATCATTTTTAACCACCACAGAGTCCATTCGTGGGCTTGTTGGTGGCTATTTAAAAGTCCTGAAATATTCTAAATTAATTTTTAATTTTTAAATGAACNTTTGTCAACAGCACCTTCCAGTCACGCTATAAATACCAGTTACCCTCAGTAACTGGTTGGGGAACAATTTAAGTACGACATAATTAATATTCCTTTTCCTGGACCATGCCCTCACGACGTTTCACGTTTTTAACAATCACTTCCGGCAGTTAGATTCAACATACCAAATTTCATCATTTTTAACCACCACAGAGTCGATTCGTGGGCTTGTTGGTGGCTATTTAAAAGTCCTGAAATATTCTAAATTAATTTTTAATTTTTAAATGATCAACCAGGTGGGAGTTTGCTACTCCTGCCTTCCAACAACCTCCCCTGCAGGCAGGGGGCAGTTAGGTAAACATTTACAACCCTTCCACTGGGGAAAGTAGCTGCGGTGGGAAACTGCCACAAGCACAGTTGATATGGGGCAGAGGGTGGAGGGGCTTGCCCTTCCTAACCCGCTGCCAGTAAATTATAACACCAATTGGGTGGTCGAGGGCCCTTCACGGGGCCTGTACTACCCCCGCTCTGTGTTTCGGCAATGATGACAAGCTGCATGTAAGGGCAGGTAGCAAGCCAGGCTCACATGTCGTACCACGCCGCAGACGTTTTGGGATTGGGAAGACAGACAATGCGCCGCAGAGAAGTGATAAACGGCGGCACGCGTGACGTATTTCACATACAGTTACTAGAAGTTTGCATAAACAACCAGCCTAAAAATTATTGTTGCGGGAAATTTTAGTGACGGGACCAAAATATACGTAATATCCGATAAACGATACAAGCGTTAGCTTTATCATTATTTATATAGGAGTTTTGCCGGGACCACTGAAAATTAACTGCGGATACGGTTTATCGGTACATGAATTCTCGGTACGAGCGTCTACTGTACTATTGTTACAGGGAGTGAGAACTTAAAAAGGCACCTTCTTTAAACAATTATATTAACCTTGTATTTAATATTGAACATGAGAGTGCATTAAAAAAATATTGCTATAATGAATGTGCAGCTATAGCTTATACTCATTCTGGTGTGATTGCAATTTTCATCTGTTGAAAAAATGTTACATTCTGTATTATATAATGCAATAATCTGTAAATGTTTGGAACATTTGAGAATTTCTGTAAGTGACTTAGAATATTTAATTACGTGCTTGTGATAATCCATGTACATTTTTTTTCAGGTTTGTATAGCCTATCTAAATTGTGTATTCTGCCAAACCCAGTAAGAATGTGCATGTCAGTAAAATTACATTTAAACTGAATAATCAATTGGTCCCATTGTTGAGTAATGAATTATGTTCTCGTATGCTACATGGTATTGTATGGAGCGATTTAAAAACACTATACTGGTGATTTTCCTTTTGTTCCAGAGCAAGATAAACAATGTGTGTGCCCTGAGCAGTGTGCAAGGTACGTCACAGACACAGTTCTCAATAATACTAAGACAGTTGAAAATATTACATTCAAGTATGGATTTATTTTGAAGAATTTTAGCACCTGTCTGATGGACAGGTTCCTGTTTCCTGATGTCTCTTCATAACATTCACAGTCTGGTCTACTACAGTGGGTTGTCAGTGTACTGAAAGTGCATGTACCGAAAAACAACATCCACCAACTATTATCAATAGTCCCAGCAAAATTCTTATACATCATGTAACTAAAAGAATTATCCGATTTCACAAGGCTATAACTTTTACACGAATGAAGCTAGGGCCTTGCGGCAAATTGTAAAATACACATTGGAACGTAAAGTTTCCCTTGGCGCATGTTACATGTCGCCGGTTCACTTGGTTGTCGGTAGGTGTCGCCCTGGTGGCGCTACAGCTGGTGCTGCCAGTGCGCTCATTCAGTATGCATTGGGATGGCGNGCTCTACAGCTGGTGCTGCTAGTGCGCTCATTCAGTATGCGTTGGGATGGTGATAACACAGCAACATAAAGTGTTTAGCATTCTCCATTTCTAAAAGTGTGAGTCAGTTATAACTGTACAGCGTGATTTTCGTCGACAGTAGGGCACTGCACCCCCTGCTGCGCAGAACATAGATGGTGGCACGAGCAGTTTCAAGAAGCCGGAAGTCCACAGGTCGCCGGCCCATGTGTGTCTGAACAAGACGTAGAGCGCATCTGGCAGAGTCTTGTATAGAGTCCACATAAGTCCACTTGTCGTGGCAGCTGAGAGCTGGCCATCGCCCATGTGACTGTCTGACGTGTTTTGTGGCGACAATTGTTTTTCAAACCATACAGGATTCAAGTGCTGCTACAAGCCCTTCATGATGGGGATGAACAATGCCGTCTTAAGTTTTGTGAAGCAATGGACAATGAAAACTTTTGTTCTTGTTTCGTGTTCAGCGATGATGCCTCGTTCCATTTAAGTGGAAAAGTGCACCGCCACAACGTACGAATATGGGGAACACAACAGCCAGATACCATAGTCGAGTATGAGAGACTCTCCAAAGCTGAATGTGTTTTGTGCAATTTCGCAAGAGCAGGTGTCCATTATTTTTTGTCATATCTGGATATGTTGGAGATCTGGCTGTTTCCACAATTACGAGAACATTCCGATTATTTCATTTTTCAACAGGGCGGAGCACCGCTGCGCTGGCACCTGCATGTCTGAGAATTTCTCAACAATGAGCTTCCTGAACTATGAATCAGCCATAAGGGGCTTACGGATTGCGCATTTCACCACTGGCCTCCAGAGTTGCCTAATTTCAGCGTATGTGATTTTTTCTTGTGGGGATTTGTGAAAGACTCCATCTAAATGCCTCCCCTTCCAACAACTGTGGGTGAACTGCGACGTCGCATAGCAACAGCAGTGAGTGCGGTAACAGCTGACTCGCACAAGTATGGGACGAGTTTGACTACCGTTTAGACGTTTGCTGTACGTCCGGTGGAGGGCACATTGAACATTTTGTGGATAGGCAACATAAAACTTTGTATTCTTGTATGTATTTTAAAATTTACCGCAAGGTTTTATGAGCATGCATGTAAAAATTATAACCTTGTGAAATCAGATGAATCTTTTTAATACATACTGTATAAATTATGATAAAATTATCTGCCTTTATCGCTGCTAGAATATAGCATAGGTTGGAAAATCTTCCTCCCCTTACATGCCAGCAAGAGGGAAACCTGTTATCTAGAAAAATACTGCGTTCTCTCACGCTCTCTCTCTCTAGGCCGTACACATGCTTTTATTCCTTACATGCTTGGCAACAGAGGAATCTGTAAACTGATAATGTGGTCTCAGTTCGACACACNACACATGCTTTTATTCCTTACATGCTTGGCAACAGAGGAATCTGTAAACTGATAATGTGGTCTCAGTTCGACACACAAGAGTGTGAGAGATCACAAAGCAGTGTTCTCGCCAGGTTTTGCGAAAGAGTGTTCTCGTGAAAGATTATTATTTAAATTGAGACACAGCCTTAGGTACGTGAACACTTGAAACATAACGTAGGTCTCCAAGACAACCAAAAGTTCTATAATATTGATTACTTCAACATTTATGTAGCAAAAACAACATAAATCTTAAGATATAGTTCAAAATGTTGCCACAGCGAGCAATCAATTTATATCTACAGTTCTCTAAGAGGCATTTTTTTAATGCATGCTTATTTATATCTATGATGCGGGGCCATTTAAATAAACAACACGCAAAACGTACATGTTGAGGGACAATATTAACGTGGGTTAGGTTACTGATGAAAGGCAAGCTTGAACCAGAATAAATTTTAAAACAAATGAACACACAATACAACAAAATAAAACAAGGAAACTCATGCATACAATTTGTGTCCCTTGTTTTATCATGTTACCTTCACAGGGACAAACAAGATGGTGGCTAAAATTCTAAACAATCTGTTACAAGCACACTAACATTGTAACTTTCATTCTACTTATATTTTTTTCAGCATGCATAGTTTTTTTANAACAATCTGTTACAAGCACACTAACATTGTAACTTTCATTCTACTTATATTTTTTTCAGCATGCATAGTTTTTTTTAGGTTTTTTTTCTAGCTAGGCTTTTATCTCTCTGAGCAAATTTATTGGGGATTTGACAAATACTCTTTTGAATGGTGCCTAATCGTGTTACATAATCGTGTTTCATACACCTAGAGTAAGTTACAAAATTGTGATATATTAATAGCCATCACCTTTAAATAATTTTTATTATAGTCATAAATGCTGTTCAGGTTTGAAAACAAACCTCCTGTCCAACACTCACTTTCACACATGAAACCAGTGTAAGGCCTAATGGCAACTCTGCTATTTCCTTATAAGATCAATTCATCTGTTCAATCAAAGCAACACATGTTAAAATCTTTTTACACCTGTAGTAAAAATCATATTTACCACAACTTTGGTCTTTGACCAGGTACGTTTGAAAGTAGAGCTGTACCAATTTGAATCAGTTTCTGGCGAATTTGCTGGTTGACCGTATTGGTACTTCTGTTTACTTCTGTTTACTACTGTACTTCTGAATTGCAGGTAATTTTTTTGCAGATTAGACAAACATTAAATTTGGCCTGTATTTCTGAGTTATTCTACGGTATATAAAGGATGATTCACGAGGAGTTACCGCCACTCACAGGACCTATTCCTTACATTATTTAGAGCAAAATATCTTATATAATTGTGGGTCTTATTCCCAGTATTTACAGAGTAATTCGACAATCATCATACCCACTCTACAGTGGAAAGGAGTTTTCAACACCGTTTCAGCATCAATGTGTGGTGTGGTGTTATACACGATCAGCTGATTGGGCCCTTAATTTCCCGGAATGTTTGACTGGTGTGGTGTATCTGCAATTGTTGCAAGAAGAGCTGTTGCTGTACTTGGGGATATTCCGTTAGCAGTGAGACGTCGTATGATCTTCCAGCATGATGGTGCACCTCCTTACTTCCACCGTGTTGTGGTTGAACACTTAAAGGTGCATTTCCTGAGAGATGGTTTCACCCCTGGCTTCCTTAATCGCCAAATCTATCACCACTAGATTATTGCGTATTGGGATGGATGAAGGATATTGTTTACCATAGGACTGCACAAACACGTGGGGAACTACTTGCGTGCATAATGCATGCCGCTACAGAAATCAAAGACAGCCGTATGCAGCTACATAGAGCAACACGTGCGGTTCATAAGCGTGCGGCCAAGTGTAGACGGAAACATTTTGAACATCATTTGTAAGTTTGTTAGACATAATTATGATGCTCAGCCGTAAACAATACAGTCTGATAATACATCCCTGTATTTACTTCTGAAAGGTTTATTATTTTATTTGTCATTTTTCAAATGTTTCGAATTTTGTATTGACATATTTTACCTCAAATGATGCAAGGAANCGTCATTTCTCAAATGTTTTGAATTTTGTATTGACATATTTTGCCTCATGATGCAAGGAATAGGCCCTGTAAGTGGCGGTAACTCCTCGTGAATTATCGCGTATAGTTCATAAGTCTTGCCTTTGTGAGCATTGGAAGTTTTCTCATCTAATGAAGCACTTTCGCCACCAATACATGGCATCTAGGAAATGAAAGCATCAATGAAAGAGGTGCTCAGCTTCCATTGGTTTTTTCAAAAAATGTTTGTAGTTTTAGTCTCAGGCTCAATCCTGCTGTGAGGTAACAATCTACTAGCTTGACATTGGCAAGGGTCAAAGTCTCCGGGGAAGGGAAGAAGTGGGGCTGTTTTCACAGCTGCGCCTATCAACCAAAGGGTGTTGGTTAGGTGGTAAGAGGAGGGTGACCCACTGTGAGAAGATAACACAAACATAATGCGGATTTTCTGTCTCAAAAATGTTTGTAACTTCTATTTTTTTTCTTAACACATTTGACTGTTTTAGGTTTATCAATCATAGAATATGCTGTCACTTCCTGTGACATATTGCACCCACCCACACAGCAAACTAAATTTTGATTTTTGGCTGGAGATCAAGTCTGCATGCATTGCTTGTCAGAATGCAATTTTTTTGTGGTCCCTTGAAAAACTATTCATACAGCGCACAATGGATTTCATTTTTGACTTACGTTTTTATTTAAAAAATTTTGAGTATATATTTTAGTTATAAAATGCTTTCCAGAGGTTATTAAGAATATAAAGTACTGTACATTTGTAAATTTGGTATATCAGTTTTGTATATTATGTTAAGATGTGTACATGTGAAATTTCCCCTTTATAGTGAACATAGAAATTGTTCCCTTCAGAATTATTATAACAAGGTTCTACTTTTATGAGTTCATTTGTAACATTTTCATGTTTAAAAATTATATCTGTGATGGGAATTAATTTTAAATCTTCTTGTTCATAAACAACTTTTTTTATACCAACCCAAATGTGTAGCGAAGCACCCAAGCACAAAACGTCAATTAACCTACATTTTGTTTTGTGAAAGAATTAGATTCAACAGAACATATTTTACAAGTGCATAACATTAATCCTGTATATTGAAGAACCAGTGCATATACAGGCAAACCTCAAAATGCTTTTTTTAATAAATTAATAATATTTTAACATTTAGACATCTTCACTTCAAAACTGTGTACAGGCAGTCCTCGACTTTCATACATTCGAGATTCGTACAATTCACTCTTTCATACATGACATATTAACACCTCTAAATCAACTTTCATACAGCCGACTTGGTCTTTCGTACTTTTAGCAACCTACCAACATATTGATATAGCACTGTTAGTTGCCATCTAACACTGCCTGCCATTTTTCCAGCCTTCGCTGATCATATGTTATGAATGTTTAGATATGGCTCATATTGTCAAAATACAAAAGTGCTTCTGTTAAAATAATATACAAATCTCTGAAAAACTTTTACATAGTTTTTACAACCTACAAAATAAATTGTTTCATTTGCACAACAATTTTACAGAAAGTAGAAAGCATATTTAATTACCTTATTTATTCACATAGTACTTGTAATCAAATATGTATACAGGTGTTGAAAATCAACGTTTCGGGCAAGAAAGTATTGCACATGTATATTTATTTGTGATTTTAAATTAAATACTTGTTAAAATAACATGTTTATCAATTAAATATATTATCTTTCTACCAAAATTAATTATTTTTTCAATTTTCTTGTAACTTTGGAATGGAACCCCTCTTATTACATGCGTATATATGATTCAACTTTCATACAATTCAACTTTCTCACACATTTTCAGGAACACATTATGTGTGAAAGTAGAGGACTGCGTGTATATACCTAACAGATGCAAAAAAATTCGAAATTCTGCATATGCAGTCCAAAGTAAAATTTACCCAAAGTAAAAGTAAAATTTAAATGGTATAATGCTGCAGTAGTTAAATTCTTGTGTAACAAAAGAGCATCACAAACGGCTGTATTACGTACCCAGGTAGCGAGCCACTCTGCTGTACGTGCCGCCTTGCCTACGGACATCTGTTAGTAGCGGGCAGACGGCGGCATGTAACAAGTAACTGAGCTGTCATCCTCGAAGTCCACAGATAAACAACTCCCACCTCTTTCTGTTTTTTTTTCTGCCTCATTGATCCCTTTTTTTTTTTTAATCATGATCTTTAATTTTCTGGGAGAAGAGAAAGACACAGCTGTAGAATTTCCTGTCGAAAATAATTTTTGTGTGGCGCTTCGGTTTTTATTCTTGTATTTTACATTTAATATAATGTGAGTGCAAGGAACAAAAAGTATAATGCACAAATTCTTTCTGCAAATTTTTTAATAATTCTGGAAACTGATAAAAATTAACGGAGTATGGAAACTCACTTTCAATGATGTTCACTTACTAGGAAAATTGTGCTTAAATTGAAAGAAAGTTAGTGAAAGGGCGCAGGTACAGCACACAGGATGCAGTAACATGACTTGATGACTTCAGCATCAAGTGTGGCTGAACAGGGTCTGTTGTATAGCAGGTGTTCTCCCGCAGGTAGTTGCCACACTGTCCTCTTCTTTTTTGCACAGAATGAGATGCCATGCACACTGAGGTGGTTTCGTCGAACAAAGATATCTCGCTGACAGGAATGTGGGTCACAGCAGAAGGGGGTAGGGAAGTGTTTGGCAGCTGTCAGCTTTGGAAACGGAGAGGTGCGGTGGTGAGAAAGGCTGGCGTGGGTATGATTCTCTTTCGGAAGATCCCATCAATGAATCTCGTGACGGAAATTTACTAGTGTTACCGTATATTAGGGTCCATAAACTGTACATCTATCATGGTTTGTTTTCCCTCCATCCCGTTCGTGTGTTTCATTAACACAGTTTTATTTTTATGATCTTTCGGTATCAGTCAGTGTGATTCTTCATTAATTTTTAACTTTCCAGCAAAACGTTTAAAGCTGCTGCTCATGTAGGCAACTTACAGTGTGCTAAGTTTAGGCAAAATAAGTTTCATTTTAAAACTGCTCCTCCTTTTTATCCTGCTTACAAAATGTATTTATGAAAGTTTTCACATCCAAAGACTAGCTTCTGTTTTCCATATGGAGATTTTTTCAAACCATTACAACGTTAAATGGCAGTGTCACCGCTGAAGTCATCATAGAAGCAAGTTACCATCGGGAAGAGAGTACGTCTGTACAATGTAGAGGGGGCGTGGTGTGTGATGTGAGTGCCATGATCACCCTTATCACTCCCATACATCTTGGTCTGGGACAAGTAAAATAAGTCACCCTTAATCACAGATGCACCGACAATGTTTTGTGCGCTCCATTTTATGTTTTTTCAACACAAACAAGATGTGTCGTGTGCGTGCGCCAACACTTATCATGCCACCGGTAACCACCCGAATACATCAGCATGTATAAAAGACTCAAGTTCCATCTGACCCACATACCAGCAGCGCTATTTATGCGGCCTTATTTTCGGGAAAAAATGAAAGTGCTGGGGTAAATACCGCAGCTTGTAATTTTCGTACACTTCTGCGATGTTAACGCCATTTTCAAAGGGAAAAAGACATGCCCTAAGCAAAAACATATAGACCAAAAGAGTTTTATTTTTTAAATTTAAATAATTCTAAATTATGTATTTAAAAGTTGAAAAAAATTTGGCTGGTTTCGGTTTGTTTGCAAGAGATGAGTTTTCCACCAAGAAAAGAAAATCATAGTTGCCAATTGCAGAGCTGCAGTAAAAAATGCCAAAATTATGGGAGAGGCACGTAGAGTCGCAGTTAATTGATAACAAAATAAATTCTCTGACAAAACAAGGGATGTTACAATTGTGCTCAAAAATTTTGTATAATGTAAAGTTCTGGAGTGAATTTAAGGTGTAGAAAGTACCGTGTAACATAGAATTTTTTTGTTTAAATGCCATTAAATAATGTTTTTCATATGTTTCATTAACTTATTCATGTTGTGAGTGAGATCAGTGAAACATGTTTGTATATACTTCTTAGGCTACTGTTAAAATATTTGTGACTTTTGGAGGGTTGCAAGTTGTAACTATGTTGGTAGGAACTGTTACTTACGGCCCATATTGTATTTTCGTTTACAGTATTTAATAGATCTGTGTGTCACTTTTAATAAGTAGTGCGAAAAAAAATGTTGTGATTGTATCTCAGCTGATTTTAGTGTTCATATATAAATTGGTAAGGGAAAAGTGATAAAGCTACCTGGAAAAATCGGGAAATGTCAGGGGATTTTTTCTGTTGGTTTCGCTAGCCATCCTAGATAGTTTATGGGTAAATTGTTATTAAATTGAATTTGGGCATGTTTTATGTAAACTAGAAGTCTCTTATTGAAATATTTACATTTTCACGTAGCACTTGTAGAAAAATATTTCATTGTTACTTATTAAAAATTGACGCAGGACGGTCACTTCAAGGGGTTTTTATATTTGTGCAAGTCAGGCGCACAGGCTCCGGGCGGACTGTACTGCGGAGGTGTCTGTATTATTTGACGACAACCTCGCACTGGTCCCTTGAAGAGGATAGGGTGGGTAGGCCGCTTGCTGGGTACAAAGTCTGTGGTTGCGAGGATTTTGCCTCCGGGAGACTGGGGCAAACATTATGGCTGGCTTAACACCGGAGCCTGTACCCTGGGGCTGTCGAGGGCTCCGCTTCACCTGGGCCTGCTTCCGCTGGAGATGGTGGGCAGGGAGGATATCCCTCATTCGGTCTCGTGGATGATGTGCAGGTAGGAATGGGGCTGGCTGTCTCTGATGGCACGGCCGGTGACATCTCGCTGGGCTGGCCGGCTGTTGGGTCTATCCCAAGTGGCAGTGGGACACCGCAGCGCAATAGCTCCATTGCAGGATGGGCAGCTCCGGGAACCCTAATCGGGGGGGCCAAAGAGGTTGGCGAGGAGGGTAGTGAAGTCAGGCTTCACTAGGTGTTGGGTGGTCTGTGCTCTTTCCTGCGGGGACAAACAGCTGAAGGCTGGTATGAGTTGACTACTAAGGGGGCGACGAAATACGAGGACAGTAACTGTCCTGGCATTTATCCTGCTTCCTCGTCGATGTGCGAACATCATGGGCAGGAAGGTTCTAATGTTCACCCCTGTAGAGGGTGGCAGGCAACAATCCCCTAGATAGTGTGTAAACCAGAAGTGCTTGGTTCAATCCTTGTCAGGCCTGGCACCCCTACCGGTGAGTTTATACACTCTGGAGGGAGTGGGTTAGCTGATTTAGTTGGCCCAGATGCTTCATCGCGTGTCTTTCTAGTGGTTGTGGCTCCATCGTATGTATATCCGTAGCACCGAGGTACCAGGTTCACAGTATGGGTGGTTGTAGAATCTGTGGTGTGTGCAATGTACGTGCGGTCCTGGAAACAGTTGCCGCACCCTTCCGGGCTGACATTTACCAGGTTGGGAAAGGGCACACATTCACTTCAGAGCAAGGAAACAGAAGTTAGCTGGAAGACGTGTTTTATTCTCACGAGAATAGAATACTGTGACCCGTACTATCTCTTATTTTAACACACACTAGGTGTTCAACAGACTTTGTAAAAGGGGGAGACATGTAAAGGGGTCTGTCGGCAGGAAGAGCTTGGCTTGAAGAGCGGACGAGAGCAACAATTAAAAAGCCGTGAAAATAACTAAACCCTAATTACGGCTGTTAGTCGTGGAGGGACTTGGGGCACCACGTGTGGTGTACGTGTTGGGTGTGGTGAAACTTGATGGCAAGTGTCAGGGGTAGTGACGACTCTTCGGCTGCACTGGTAGTGAAGGCGTCAGAGCGTGAAAGTCCTGGTGGAACTCTGGAAGTTCTCAGGAGAGTCCTCAGGAGGTCTGTGACTGTAGTAGAGCCCTAATACGACTGATGCTAAGGCGAGCTACTGGAACAACTGGAGGTGTTGGTTCCTCAGGGAAGAGGGGTTGACAGAGATTCGTAGCACTAGATGGTGCTAGGGCGAGCTACCTCACCACAACTGATGTTTCTGCCAGGCTTCAGCCCATATATACATATACCACGTACTGTGGGGGTTCTTTCGTGACTTGGGTGCTTCAGTTATCTTTGACCACCCTTTGGGTTAGGGTCGGGCGGCGACACTGCTGCCATCTCTCGGGCGGTGTAGTGGCAGGGTAGTTTGGCAGCTATGTGGGCAGTATCCACCGCTCGCTTAGGGGTAAACTCTTGCGTGCCAACGACTGCTTCTCAGCAGGTTTAACTATAAGCGGGGGCGATGACGTGACTTCCTTTTATTATTGTGCACCCCTCTATATCTGACATTTCCCAAGGGGAAATTATGGGCTGTCTTTGGAGGTGGCTTGTCGGGGTTGTTGTATGATCAGTGCAAAATGCATAAATTCTTCTCTAGTAATTTTTTTCATGAAAGAAAAAACTTTAGGTGGAGTGTGTTAATTTTTTCCTTAACTTTGTTGTTTTCTTCTTTTAAGTTTCTCAGTGCTTCTAGTATGCAAACTGTAGTTTAATGTGTTTATTTTACCAGTTTTCACACCTAGTTAGACCCTGATTTTACCATTACTGGATTAAACGAGGCAGCAATTTTACAAGGCTATTCTCATGAATCGTAAAAAAATCACGAAAATTGACGAAAAATTGAAAAAATTCTGGAAAAAATTACAATGAAAACTGATTAAAAATACGTTTGTCTGTCCACTGTGATTGAGTGTGGGTTTTAATATCGCTACTCATAATTTGTACGCCGCAATACGAAAAAAAAAAAGAAGAGAAAATCCGTTAAAAAATGTGGCAGTGGTGTTTTGAAACTTTTTACACAGACATTTCATAAATTACCATTAACACGTTGGGCAGTGTTTTCAAATAAATTAGTTATGCAAAATTTCTCAGCTTCAAAATATTTTTTTATTTTAACTTCATCNGGGCAGTGTTTTCAAATAAATTAGTTATGCAAAATTTCTCAGCTTCAAAATATTTTTTTATTTTAACTTCATCTTTTTCAGCAAATTCATCCAATTATTGATCAATATTCTCAAATACAATAAAATTCAATATTCCTTNTTACAATGAAAACTGATTAAAAATACGTTTGTCTGTCCACTGTGATTGAGTGTGGGTTTTAATATCGCTACTCATTATTTGTACGCCGCAATACGAAAAAAAAAAAAAAGAGAAAATCCGTTAAAAAATGTGGCAGTGGTGTTTTGAAACTTTTACACAGACATTTCATAAATTACCATTAACACGTTGGGCAGTGTTTTCAAATAAATTAGTTATGCAAAATTTCTCAGCTTCAAAATATTTTTTTATGTTAACTTCATCTTTTTCAGCAAATTCATCCAATTATTGATCAATATTCTCAAATACAATAAAATTCAATATTCCTTATCTTCAGTTATTACGCATGTACCTTAAAAAACATCTTGCTGCAATTAGGTTAATAAAATTCACCTATCTTCTTAATTATTATATCATTAATTGAAGAACATTTGTAGGTACAGGTAGAAACCTCGTGGTGAGAATTGTTCTAAAGAAAAAATTATATTGTATTTTACTTCTGCCTTACTTATGTTGTCTCCTGTCCTCCGATTGGCTGTTGTCTGACCATGACACATTGTAATGACGCAGTATTATTAATTTTCGGGACACTTGTTTCATTTTCTTTCGTTTTGCTAAACTTCATAATATTTTTATCGGGTTTGAAATTAAAAGCAGTGGTGGTTCGTTTACCATGATTGTTTGTTTATCGGGTATACGTTTGCGGTTTTACGTTTATCAGGCGTTCGGTTGCCGTTTTCAAAGTCTTAGTTTCAGTAGCGTCAACATTAGATTAGCTTTGCTATGCCATCAAGGAGAGGGATAGTGTGAAGAGTCATGGCTGGCCTTCTAAATGGCCTGAAGTGAGGCTTGGAAGGGAGGGTGGCTCTACCTTTCTCCCTCCAGGTATGTCTAAAAATTGCTTGTTTACTCGCCTGCAGCACGGGGTTGCTGCTTGCTGGCCAGCCATGTTCTGTGCCGCCAGCTGCCATTCCACATCTCGTCACCAGGCGCCCTTAAAAGCTACAGCACATATGTTATGCAGTTTTTTTTATTTCTTGTTTTGGTGATAAAAAGTATGGCGTTCTGGGGTATAATTTTATTTGGGAGATGTCTGTCTTCTATTGAAATAAATAAATATTTTTCTAATAAATTGTTTGATTTTTTGGCAAAAAGTTACTGGAAATTAACTCCGCGCTCACTAAAAGTAACTCGGCACCTGATGTTTTATTTTTTGTGTGACAAGGGACAGTTGTATATGTATGAATACCATTCTGGGGTATAATTTTACTTGGGTGACATCTGCCTATTGGNTGTGACAAGGGACAGTTGTATATGTATGAATACCATTCTGGGGTATAATTTTACTTGGGTGACATCTGCCTATTGGAAATAATTTAACATTTAATTTAAAAAACCTTGTTATTTTGGCACTAGAAATTATTAAAAACCGACTTAATGCGAGAAACGCACATATGATTCACTTGTTGGGTTTTTGTGGCAGGAAGGGAGGGGTCAGAATCTTTCTGCAGCGATTTTGCGAGGTTATCGACTTTGCGAGGTTATTTTCAGGAACTGTGAGGCCTCGTAAAAAATCGGGGTTTAACTTTATATTATAAATAATGGTGTCTGGATTCATGATTGATAATTAGAATGTGATTTTAATGTTTACGACTTATTAAATTTTGATTCAGATGTGATGGTGCAATGGATAAGACTTGTAAGTTGGCAACATTGGCGACATGACTAATTACTGTGTTTATTTCTCTCTTCCGGCAAAATACAGCTGTTCCGATTCACACAATTATGCAGATGTGCTGAATCACTGATGTGCCAATTCTGTAATGCAGATTCACCTATGTGCTTGCAAATGTGTGAAAAGTTTTTTGCTTATACACTAAACTCTTGATACTAAGACCTCTCATTGTTCCCAGGAAAAGAGTTGTTATTTCAAAGGGATTGTTATTGGAAAAAACATTTTTAATTAAATTTGTTTCATTGTTTAATAGTTTTAAAACATTGATACAGAAAAGGAAATAGAAAACAGAAACTAGTCTTTGAACATGAAAACTTTCATAAATACGGTTTTAAAATAAAATGTGTTTCACTTAAAACTAAGCCCACTGTTGGCTGCCTACATGAGCAGCAGGTTTAAGTGTTTTGCGGGAATGTTAAAAATTAGTGGTGAATCACAGTGAGTGCTACTGAACGAACGTAAAAATAAAACTGCGTTGACGAAACTTATGAATGGGATGGAGGTAAAACAAACCATGATAGATGTGCATTGTATGGTCACTAGTATACAGTACCACTTTAGTCAATTTCCGTCATGTGCTGTCACGAGCTTCATGTTTGCTGCACTGCATTCCACAAGAGAATCATTCCCATGCTAGCCTTCTCTCCATACATCCTTCTGTTAGCAGCTGTCAAGCACAAGCATTTCCCTCCCCCTTTAAGCTGTGACCCACATTCTTGTCAGCGGGATATCTTTGTCTGAGGAGACAACCAACCCCCCTCCCCCCTCCTCTTGGCCCAGAGTATAGCTTCACACTCCTGGCACAAAAAAAGAAGAGGACAGCATGTCAACTACTTGTGGGGAACAACTGTCATACAACATCCCTGTTCAGCCACCTCTTTCTCTAATGCTGCCTCCGACACACACTGCCACGCTAGTTACGTGATGTTGGTCTTATCATTTTATCGCAACCAGTATGCTGTATCCTGTGCCCTTTCACTAACTTTATTTTCAATTTAAGCANCTTTCACTAACTTTATTTTTAATTTAAGCACAATTTTTCTGGTAAGTGGACACATTTAAAAGCAAGCTGCCATACTCCTGTAATTTTTATCGATTTCTGTAATTATTTTAAAATTTGCTTAAATAGTTGGTGCATCGCACTTTGTGTTCCATGAACTCCTGTTACTTTAAATGTAAAATACAAGAAGAAAAACCAAAGCGCCACACAGAAATTTTTTAAAATATTGTTTTATCAGGAAATTTGGTAGCTCTCTTTCTTCTGTTTCTCCCACAAACATAAAGGTCAGGTTTAAATGACAGGAGGGATAAATGAAGCATAAAAGAGTAGAATGAAAGCATCAGTTCTTTGTCTGCAGACTTGGGAGGAAGGGGGGAGGCAGACATCTCCGTTGCTCGTTCCGTGTGGCC
>NQII01001816.1:298277-361595 GCA_002778355.1 Clitarchus hookeri
CACAGAAATTTTTTTAAATATTGTTTTATCAGGAAATTTGGTAGCTCTCTTTCTTCTGTTTCTCCCACAAACATAAAGGTCAGGTTTAAATGACAGGAGGGATAAATGAAGCAAAAAAGAGTAGAATGAAAGCATCAGTTCTTTGTCTGCAGACTTGGGAGGAAGGGGGGAGGCAGACAGCTCAGTTGCTCGTTCCGTGTGGCCCGCTGCCCGCTACTGACAGACATACGTAGGCAAGGCGGCCGCGTGCAGCAGAATGCCAAGCCGCCTTATGCATATATGTTAATTTAAAGCGGCCTTTTGCGATGCTCATTTTGTTACCCAGGAATTAAATTACTGCAGCAATAATGAATCATTTGAANTGTTACCCAGGAATTAAATTACCGCAGCAATAATGAATCATTTGAATTTTACATACACTTTGGAAAAAATTACTTTGAATGACATATTATGTGGAATTTTGAATTAACTAAACTCCAAAGCATGTAAAATCGTATTCAAATGCTATCAACAACTTAAATTTACATAGAATTTTTAATTAACGAAGTTTAAATTAACAAGGTTTTACTCTATTATTTTTGCCTCCTAGTTTACTAGAGTATACTTCTAAACACATTTCATGTAGACAGTATTTACTAGTGTCCCATTTTGCTGTGTATCTGAGCTTGATCTCATGCAACAAAATGATGTGGAAATTATGCTGTTCCAACTTATTACACAAGAGCACTGTAATTTTATCTTTAACACTTGTAGCAACACAGAAAATGGGACAAGCTTCCTGTTATTGCGAGTTTTGATGGGAAATGTGATTCCATCGGCCACATATAATAGAAAACAGGGAGAGCTGAATGTGGACAATGTGCATTGCTGCATTTATTTCTGAACAACTTAATGTATATATAAATGGTGAAGTCAACTGTCGCCATTTGGGGTGGTCAAGGATAACCTGACTATATGCCCGCCACAGCGTAGGTGAAAGGTGAAATGAGATTGCCCGGGCACCAGAACCATGGTCGGGTAACACATTTAATAGGACAAGTCTTCATGGTGTTTTGGATTGTTCGGCCAGTGTGGCTGGCAGGCACGGGCATGAAAAGCATGGAAACACTCCATATTACACAGTGCTGTTACAATCACATTGCACACCCATTAATTAACGGACTGAGACTTGCAAAAAAGGTAACGCAAGTATTAAGGTTAAAGAATGGGTTATTGGCCGTAACTACCACGTGGTACAACATTTCCCAATACACAGTCTGATAAAATGCCTTACACCTTCTACACTGAAAATATATGTTTATGCTGTCAGTCTTCATTGAGCCCCTTGGAATTATACTAGAATAAAGTCCCGTGCAAGCATTGCTGATCAGGATGCAGCCTGAAAATAAAACTGGCACCAACCAAGCCAGAAAGTCTTAACACGTAGCCAGCAGGAGGCGCAGCAACGCAATCCAATAATGCTAACTAAGCGAGTTTGCGTGTGGTTCGGGCCGCCGGCGGGGAGGGAAGTAAAAGGTTCCGGTATAAATTAAATGATGAACAGCACTACAAATATCAGTTGAACTCTCAAAAGATGCAAGCCCCTATGGGATGCACATCCGTTCCTCATCATGGCTACTTGACGACTGACAACATGGAGGCCAGAAGGCAACCTTGGGAGATATTCCTCTTACTGTTATGCTTCCTTAAAATACCAATGAAACAATAAAACAAGATTTATTATACCACACTTTGTCGCCACTAGCCACCTGAGTTGTACAGGCTGATGGCTAGTAGGGTACTTAGTTACTTTACTTTGGTGCAGACTAAGGGCACCTGTGGTTGTTGCGTTAGGAGTAAACAAATACTCGCATTCTCCGTTAGTTAACACACCAGTATTTTATTTGTCTGAAGGTAACAAAGGTATTTACACACACTGGCGAGACCGAGCCCCCCCTACAAGTCGTAGGCATGTAGGGCTGGTTGACGAAATGCTATGCGTCGGGGAAGGTTGTTTGAATGGAGACGTTTTTACTTAACTGCTTGACTGGACTGCGGCTTTTGCTGAGTTGTCTTCGTTGGTCGGTGCAGCTGGGTCAGCTCTGCTTCCCTTCCCGGAAGTCCGGGGTTGGTTCCCCGGAACTAATGTTGTCTCCTCGATCTCGGCTGGCGTTCCCCGTTGGAGNAGTTGTCTTCGTTGGTCGGTGCAGCTGGGTCAGCTCTGCTTCCCTTCCCGGAAGTCCGGGGTTGGTTCCCCGGAACTAATGTTGTCTCCTCGATCTCGGCTGGCGTTTCCCGTTGGAAACCTTGTGTCTTCTCCTGCATCGACGTCCGCTCTCGATCCAGCTTGTGCTTTCCGACTTCTCCACTAACCCTCATCTCGGCCACCGAACAACTAACTCCCACCTTGGCTGTCTCGTGAATATAACACCTGTGTCGCTATATTGACGTTACATTTCTCAGCACTTTCTCAAAAGAGAGTTCGGGAGATCCCCTGTTTAACTCGCACGTTTTTGTGCATGATTTTGCGTCTCGTCATCAGCGTTGCGCTCCGACTAGGGCGGAGGGAGGGTGAAGTTACTGTGGCGGGGATTCCTACGGAGCTGGGTCTGCACTAATTCTCGTCGGGGGGCACCCCCGGTGTCCTTCGTCGAGGGCTTATCTATCAGCTATTTCTCGGGACTTACTCTCTTTCATTCGGCTTCGGTTCTTCCCCGAGTGTCCTTATGTGTCGGGACTGCCTCGAGGGTGAATCCCCGGATTGAAAGTTACGTTGTCAGCTACCTGCCCTGGCTAACTGCCTTCTCATGGATAGCTATTCAGGATGTGGTAACAGCGCAATGCCTATCCCATGTATACGCCATGCATCAACTTNACCTCTTTCATTCGGCTTCGGTTCTTCCCGGAGTGTCCTTATGTGTCGGGACTGCCTCGAGGGTGAATCCCCGGATTGAAAGTTACGTTGTCAGCTACCTGCCCTGGCTAGCTGCCTTCTCATGGATAGCTATTCAGGATGTGGTAACAGCGCAATGCCTATCCCATGTATACGCCATGCATCAACTTATTATGAAAACAAATTGCCCTTCACTGGCGTTAATTATAGTTCTGAACATTAAATGTGTTTGAAATAGATTTGGCTCAGGAGGCCGAGATTATATTATGTCACTGTCATGAGGGGTTGGAGGGTATGTGATATCACGTGGGGCTCAGGCACTGCGGTAACTATCGTGAAGTCACGCTACCGCCATGCACTATGAATGGGACCCCTCTTCTCCCTACTGATTTTAACCATTGCTCTTTTTTCATTGTACTCGTCATTTCACATGCACTAGGGTTGTTCTTCGGTTATGGCTGGGTGTTCGCCAGGACTGGGCTTATAGCTAGGGGAGGAGGTACGATGACATTTTCCCCTCCCCATCCCACCCTGGAGAGGCCAGTCCTGGTGACCTGCCGGAGTCTGCAGTGTTGTTGGGTTGTGGTTCATCATAGAGTGGCGGATGACCCTGGTGGGGAAGGATTGACAGTGTTGCGATGGCTGGCTCGTCTTGAGCTGGTTGATCCCCTAGTGTCATGGCTCACTCTGTCCGGTACCCATCACCCAGCTCATGGGTGGGCATCTGGCGCTCAGGTCATATCTTATTTCGTCTGTGGCCAGCCCCGCTGGCTGGGCGGTGGGTGGCTGCGTCCCCGATATCTTGCAGTCTGTCAATCCTTAGCACTGCCATTGCGTGTGTTGTCTCTGTGGTTTCTGGGGAAGGGGTTCCTTCAGCTCCTTGACCACAGCTGTGAAGGTGGCATCAGCCAGGAATGCATCATCTCCCCACCCATCCCTGGTGCAGGGAAAGGTTTCGTTGGTTTCCTCCCTGGGCTTCTTCACCCAGAGATCTGAGTCCAGCGCACAGCCTTTAGTTCTACCCATCTTGAGCACCTTGATGGTCACCCNGGCTTCTTCACCCAGAGATCTGAGTCCAGCGCACAGCCTTTAGTTCTACCCATCTTGAGCACCTTGATGGTCACCCCTTCTGGAGTGGTGGGGTTGAACAGGCATTTGTGCGCCCTTGGGCACTGCTCATCAGCTGCTAAGCTGTGGAATGGTGGCTCTGGTTCCTGCTTCCTGGTGCTTGACTGTGCTGCGCTGACCTCCATGTTGTGATGACTGGCCAGGGTGGAGGTGGTGAATCCTTGGAATGGTGACTCCTCGTCCAAGTCATCATCTACTGCCATCCTGGAGTTGTTGTCTCCTGCTGGTAAGTTGTCTCTGCGTTCTTCTTCTCGTCTCTATGGTGTTTACTCACTTTCCCATGTGAACTTCTCCAGAGGTACACCGTTCTATCTACTTTCGCTACCACTCGTCTGGAGCCTGCCCATCGGGTTCCCAACCCTGCACTGTGGTTCCTAGGTGACAATGACAGGGGTTGCACCTGCACATACACCAAGTCTCCCTTCTGCAATGGCGGTGGACGGTGGGTAGGAGTCGGTGTGATTCGTCGATAGTATTGTCCCTGACCCGGATTTGTGGCTCACTGCTCATTGGCTATTCTTTCCTGCCTCTCCAGGGCTTTCCCCTGTTTTTCCTCTGACATTCCATTCCCCAGGTAATCTCAGGTTTTTCCCCAGGACCATTTCTGCAGGCGACCTTTATGTTGACTCATTGGTCAGATTGCGTAGACAGAATAGTGAGTTGGGCAGTTGCCTGTTCTACGGGGTGTAGTCCTCTCCTAGCCACAATCTCAGTTGCACTTTCTCTCCCTGATTGCTCCTCGCACTCGGGTTGGCTCTGGGGTGATATGTGNTCCTAGCCACAATCTCAGTTGCACTTTCTCTCCCTGATTGCTCCTCGCACTCGGGTTGGCTCTGGGGTGATATGTAGGCATGGTCACGTACCGGACATTCCATTGTCCGCATAGTTGTTTTTCCTTCCATTCCATGAACTGTATGCTATCTTCTGACATGATTTTGGGGGTAGCTCCAATATTCATTCTGCAGCACTGTCCCTAACATGTGTGCCCTTGTATTGCTGGTCATGTAGTCATCTGTTTACCATGTGCACAAGTCTATGACTACCATGATGAAGCACTTTCCCTGTGGTGTTCTGTGGTACGGGTCCATGACGTTCAGTGCAATGCCCTTGAAGGGTTCTGTGGGAGTCTTTGAATATTGAGGTTCTTCCCCATCTCGTCGCCTCACCTTCTTCTGTTGAAACACAGTGCACTTACTCCCTTACATCCCTGGCATTGCCCGACCATCGCTAACGCCTTGTGATCGACCTCCATGTCTNACACAGTGCACTTACTCCCTTACATCCCTGGCATTGCCCGACCATCGCTAACGCCTTGTGATCGACCTCCATGTCTGTGTTGCCCCCGGGTGTCCAGCACGTTGTAGTCATGGAAGAACTGTGCCACAGTGTCAGGGTACCTTTTTTCGCATGTAGGTTTACCAGTGAGTGTTTTCTCTGGACGCTCTGTTCTATACTGTCTAATCTACTGCTAGGTACATGTCACATACTTTGCGTCCACATTTCCTCTCTTTCTTCTTTTCCATTTCTGTTGACGTCCACTGCGCCCTCAGATCTTTCTCCTCTACTTTGATCAGCGATAATGGGGGGGTGTTTCTCTGCATATTCCCTGAAGCTGATTCGCCCACACATGGTGCCCATTCCCTAAGGTGCTCTCTCCGGTTGTGTCATGGCCTCCCATTCTTCCTCATCTAGGATTACCTGTTCTACATTTGGATCATATTATGGTTCGTCTGGCAGTTGGTTCGCCTGTCCTGCCACGTGCTTGATAGTGAACTCGAAAGACTGCAGGTACAGCGCCCAGTAAGGTTGCACTGTGCCGACTACCGAGCAATAGCCAAACAGGAGAAGAGCATAATGGTTGCTAATAGGCAGTACACTCCTCATTACTGGACGTTTGTGTAAACAAGCACTTTAAGAGAAATCTACACTATTTACTAGGAATGGGAAATTTTTAGTATAAAATGTGCAATCATTATNAAAACGTGTATCTTCATCAGTGATAATGATATCCATGTACTGTATGCTTGTACAACACATTTACTTCACAGATACATGCTTGTGTTTGCATTGCAGACTACAATGTCAGGAAGGTGGTCGAGCAGCAACTGGCTGTCTACGACGCAGACAAGATAGGGCTTGCTGATTATGCTCTGGAGTCTCAAGGTACGGATGCACTCAGCATTATCAGAGGTAGATAATCATGAATCCTGTATTTTAGGTCATGTTATTTTCATACCTGGAAAAAAAGTGTGTTTGGCTGTTTGTTTACTTGTAAAAGTAAATAAAGTATTTGCTTCATGTTACCTTGCTACTTTGCAGCTAAATGATGTTTTTTTACTGTGAAGAAACTGAACATATCCAATAGTTTTATTAAAGGAGATAGCATACATTTATTAATTACTTGTTCACTGTAAGGGTAACATTAATGCAAACACCGCCTAGGACACTGCTATATTTCTGAGACTGGCGGACTTGGCAATGCTGCCAACATTACATTGGATAAAGCAAGTAATTACCACAAGTCCATAACACCTCTCCCCACTCAAATAGGGAAAAACTGTGACAATGTAACACTGAAAATCATCTCAGTAGCCATTGTATAGTAAAATAATAAAATAGAACAAAATTGACAAGTGTCTAAGCACTGCACTGATGCACTGAGTCATTAAGCACGAGTCGACCATTATTCAAATTGCTGAGTGGGTCGAGATATCCATCTGGACTGCGTAATTGTAGGATCTGGAGGCCACATAACACGCTGGTAACAGCGCACTCGCCCTCGGAAGACTCTGTAAGGGATGGAGTTACCTGTGGATGGTAAATATAAGGGAAGCCGCTTAATGGAGACCCTGGTGGTGACCTGGCAGTACAGGATGTCAATGTAGAGTCGCCATCCTAATGAGGGGTAGATGCAGACACCTTCGTAGAACTCAATCGTCCTTTGTAGCAGGTTGTGGCAGCAGCCTGTTGTGGACCGGGTGCTGTGCAGTAGCAACCACCAATGTAGAAACAGGATGGTAATATGAAGTTGAACTAGCAGGCATCGTTATTAAAGGGTTCTCCTGATGGACAGCCTGCAGCAGTTGAGAAGAAGGTATGTGTTGCACAGTGCAGTGAAGTAGTTGTGTTGATTCAGGAGTTTCAGCATCACTGTCAGGCATTTGTGACTTGTCGTGAACAAATGGTTCAGGGACATGTTCTGCAAGCTCTAGGGTCACGCCATCACCGGAAATGTTGTCGACTATTGTACCATTGTCAAGCTTGATGTTGTAAGCTCGAGCACCTGAATGGCCACAAACCACACCTGGTAGTCAAGTAGACTTACACATGCCGTGCTTCACCATCCACATCAATTCCCCAACTTTGGAGAGAACGCTGATGCAGGTTTAGAAGGTTCGAGGGCAAGGTGCAGCTGGGGAAGGTGAGTGCAAAACAACCTACCCACTGCCTCGGCAGGGGTTTAGCCAGTAGACGAGGTTGGGTGTGTGCACATAGTCCATAAGGTACGAGCGACACGAACATGGATATCTGGATCAGAAAATGTTAACATCAACTTTTTAACTGTTTGCACTGTATGCTCTGCCAAAACATGTGAGGAAGGTGCCAGGGCAGGGTATACAGATGATGTATACCATTACTGCAAAGAAAGTAATTAAACTGATCTGACGTGAACTGCTGTCCATTGGCAGTCACTATCACCAAGGGTTTATCAAAATCTGCCAGGATGAAATGCATGTGTGTAATGAAGACTGCAGCCATCAAACTTGACACCACTTTAACAATTTACCACTAAGAATATGCATCTATCACAATAAACAAATAGTGTTGAAGGAAGAGCCCTGTGTAATCCAGATGCACTCGTTCCCAGGTTCTCTCAGCCGGAGGCCATGGGGACACAACTGACCTTGGGGGTGCATTAGCCACTGTTTGCCAGGCGTGGCACAGTTTCACTTCACTTCATTCNATGGGGACACAACTGACCTTGGGGGTGCATTAGCCACTGTTTGCCAGGCGTGGCACAGTTTCACTTCACTTCATTTGTAATATCACTGTCTATGTTCAGCCACCAAACAATGTTCCGAGCAATGGCCTTACTGTAATTTTCACCTTGATGTGTTGAGTGAATTAGGTCTAACACTATCTCTTGCAGTGCTGATGGAATTACTACGCACTCGTGCCATAAGATGCATTCCGAGTGCAAGGACAAAGCCGCTCTCTTGGATTAAAATGGAAGTAACTCAGTGGGTACTGTGCTTGGCCATCGTTGATGTATGTAGACCTTGACTTGTCGAAGCACCACATTATTGTCTGTAGCCCTTGCAATATCTCATGGCAAGCGCATATCTCTAACTTCAAGGAAGTGCATGCCAGAAAGCTCCAGAAATACATCCTCACCAGGAGTAGGTTAGGGCAGTTTAGTCAAACAGTCAGCATGACCAACTGCTGTACCAGGTTTATGACGTAACTCACAGTCAAAAGAACTCGGAATGAGGGTCCACCGCAACATTCGTGGAGATAAATGCAGTGGTGTTGGCCTGTCAGGAGCAAATATGTCAAGCAAGGGTTTGTGATCAGTAATGATTGTAAACTGACAAAAGGCCAAGCAAGGGTGAACTTTTTAACTGCAAATATGATAGCAAGTCCTTCCCGGTCGAGTTGTGAGTAAGCTCGCTCTGTGGCAGACAGTGTTCGAGATGTGAAGGCAATGGGTATCTCTCTTCTCTCTTGTTTTGTCAGGCTGAGCACACAGTAAAAATTTTGCCAGCACTGCACCAACCCTCACCGGTGAAGCATCAGCATTAACAACCTGGGGTAAGTCTGATTTTTAGTCTAACAAGCGGTGTAAGGGCTCTTACATTGGTTACCATTGCAGCATGCTGGTGACTTGGTGTGTTACAGGAGGGGCCGTGTTGGATACCCCAGACACGGTTACCTACTATCCAGACTCATGGTTCGAGCTGCTGGGTTTTCCTCTGTTCCGTTACGGACCCTGCAGTGGCCCCAGCTGTATACTGCAGGTAATGCAACACCTCATTTCAGCTTCACATTGGTCAGGTAACTTCCATGTCATGTAGTTACATGCATTAGGTGTTTATTGTGTAGATCCTGGGTAATCCACATTGTTTAGAATGACATGCTTTCCTCACACCATTTTTTGAATCTAAATTTGCAAGTGATATTCAAAATGTAAGTTTCCTTGTTTTTTCTTTCAAAATGAAAGAAACACAGTTAGTTGTTCATGTTAAATGGTATACTGATGCACAGGTCAAATAATAGAACCTGGGTGAAACAACATTTGCAGACTGGTCATGTTCTGCAAGAGTCATCATGGGAGCAGGTGTGCACATTCATACTATTTCTGTGGACAGGACACAGAGAGTCTTTCAGTATCCATAAATGGACTGTACGTGTGCATGTGACGTTGGTCCAAAAGTGTGAAAATCATGAAGTGATGTGAGTTTGTAGATGGTCATATGGCTGTGCAGTTAGCCTACTTGCCTACCACCAAGGCGAACTGGGTTCAATCCCTGACCGGGTCAGTCCCGGATTTTCGCATGTGGGAATCGTGCTTGACAATGCTGCTGGTCGGTGGGTTTTCTCGGCGATCTCCCATTTCCCACGCCCTTTCATTCTGGTGCTGCTCCATACTCACCTCTATCACCCTCATCGGCTCTCAAGACCTCGCTGTTAAGAGCCGCCCAACTCTCTTCACTCTTCACTCGCATGACTAAAAGGACAAAGAATGGAACATTTAAGGCTCGGTCTCACCTGTCATGTTGGATTTCTGCATTTATGGGCCATAACTTTGTTTTCATTGAAATAACTGAGTATTTCTCATTATAGCACATTTTGCATGTATATTTCACAAATGCTTTCTAAAGTAGTCGCAACATTTTAGCCACACATTATCTTGTAATTGTTAAGTGGCAAAAATCCATTGATAATTTGAAAATGATGCTGCACAAATTACTTTGTAATCACTTTACAAAAGTTTAGAATTTATGTTTGTTCTACAGTAATAGTCTATTCGCAGTTTCTTCACACTTTTTGAATCAAACCTTTGAACAATCACATTATTTATGACATGCTTCGTTGTTTCCTAAATATGTCGGGTATCACAAGCATTTTAAACTTGTGTTAACACAAAAATATCTTATTTTTCATTCAATTGAACTTTTGTTTTATCTATAAATTATAACATTTTATTAATTGATATGAATATAAACAGGGAGAAAATAGGTGTGTTGGCAATGCCCAGTAATAAATAGTTCTTATGCAAAATATTATTACACTGAGTGCGCTTGAATGCAGTGCATAGTCCCCTTGGTACATTTCCTAGACTTGGTTATGCTTTGCTTGCATGAGACAGAATAATAGTCTAGAAGTAGAACTTGAGCAGGATTTTAGAAAAGTTGGAAGTAACCATGAATAGACTTTAATGTATACTACTAGAGTGGTATAGTTATAATTTCAAAATAAGTGTATTTAAACAACTGAAATAAGCTAGAAATTAGTAATTAAACATAGCATGTGAAACTGAGCCTTTACTTTCAACATCAGACATTTTCCTCAGTGTCACTGATGTAATGGTCCATATTGAACAGACATGCCACACTGAACCAGTTAGATAAGCATCTTAAATAATAGGTTTTGTGAATGATCCTTGCTATGCGATGAGTGATTGAGTGAGAACTATTGTTGTGCATATGCCATTGTAGACATTTGCTGGATGTTACAGAATATAAAATAAAATAAGAAAACCTGACTCCAAAAAATGTATAAATTAAAGTCAAGCAAAAATTAGCTGTTGTAAACAGATAAGTCACTATTCTCAGTGAAAATTGTGGCTCGAATGTACACATACAGTAAAACTTTACTTACAGACATTTTTCACAGGACCAGTTAGTAAAAAAATTTTCTAACCATAAAACCTTTTCACCTGGGAAAAGAAAAAAAATTCTCCTCTTCATTTTGGTGTAGCATCAAATGCAAATATGTTATGACGAAATGTAAGTTTTTTTTAAATGTCTCTAGGAGATGGGCCATTGTAAAGTACTTATGTACAAAAATATGGCTTTGGCACATATAGTGGAGTCGAGCCGTCCCACAATGACTATGGACCATAACAAAACCTTCGCTCTGGCAATAACTTTTTAATACATTANGGAGGGAAAGAAAGGTCATGGAACAAGGGATAGCAAGGTAGGAGAGGGCCGGTCACCTAGGACAACTAACAGGACATAGATCGTTGAATACAGTGTCATAGAGTGTGTGATTCGTTTTCATTGTCGCAAACCTACAAGTGCAGTAAACGGGTAAGAAGAATAAGAATCCAAGTTGCTTTCTCATTGTCGCCAACCTATGAATTCAGTAAGACATAGAAGAAAATAGAACATGAAAAATTCTTGTGGAATGTAATCAATGCTATCGATAACACCAGTTTTTGATTATCCGCGTTGTTTTGCATTCTTGTAGTGTTCAAAAACGAATGATGCACACAATGTTTGGCGAATGTACAGACAGGAAATACAGTAAAACGTAAACAATGGGAACAAATCATTGAAAAACAATTGTTCCAAATATATTTTGGGTTTCAAACAATATCTGATCGATGGATGCAGTAAATTAATGCTTTATGAGATGTAGCATGCAGGTTTATTTAACATTCTTTATGTAGGATATTTGTCGGGACCATAAAAAAAAAGACACTTATGTTAAAACTGAATAAATGGGATCACAAAAAAGAGGTTCCACTGTATGACAAGCGCTCGCACAATGAACAGTCTCACATTTGTTGACGTGGCATTGGTAAGTGCTACATACATACTACTGAAGTAATCTAAGTTCTACTAATTGGTGGATAATAATGGGCAAATAATGTCTTAGATACCACAGATGTTGGTAGTCATGGTATCGGCTGGTTTATCAGTACCGGCATCAGCATCAGCCCATCCCTAATTAACTGTTATGTCATGATCATTTGTGGTATCAGGATCTATCGATGCGGCAACACTGGCTGGCTCCCAGGAGATGAATTATTATGAATCTTAATGTGTTCCGTCATTGTATTGCGGTGCATCAACGGGATGTGGCCGTTGTCGTAATGCTTCATCACGCAAAAAGGACTCTTCCTACAGCATTTTGACAGATGGCGAAAACTTTATCGCAGAATCAACACTGATGACAACCAGGTGGCGGTGATGCAGGTCGCTGATCCATGTGATGAGCCACAGGCTTTGTCAATACACATTCTAGCCTCACCATAGCCACCGACCCCTCCTAAGAATAGACGTTAAGCCGTATAAGCCAAGGCCGCCCTTGAAGCACAGTTTGGGCTCAGACAAGCTGATGCCTCCCGGTGGTCTGCAACAAGTTTTTACATCACGGCACCTGCGTCTACCGCTTTGGCCTTCTGCTGCCATGGAAGGCAAATGAGCCTCCAGCTTGTCCGTCTTCTGCCATCTCCGCCACTTCTCCGCTGCCTCTCTCTCCACGACCCCTCTGCAACCCACACCCCCTACACTGGCCCCGTGTCTTGGGTATATCAGGGGCACGCAGCCCACATTTCAATGCTGACTTTCACAGCACAGTCGTAGGGCTTCACTCTGCCCAACTGCATTCTGACGCCTCAAGCTTGCCCGTACCACTAGCTGATTCTCGTCGTTCAGTCTAGATTGTCACGCTGCCCGCCAGCTCACCAAAGCCTTCCGCACTTCTCAGTTGCCCAGTTGCTACACACTTAGAGCTCACGAGTCCGAGTACCGTACGACAGGGGTCACCCTTGCCCCGGTGTCTCCTCATCTTCCCGAAACTAGGCATCACTGGTTGGCATCAGGATCGGACCCTCAGGCCCTAGTCAGGGTACAGACTGGTTATGTGTGTTTACTGTTCTGGCAATATACAGACATAAACTGAATTGGCTGACTTATCACTTGCAGCTAACTATTCCTTCTCCACCTGCACCCGCTATCTCCTGTTTCGTCCACGGATCGTCCAACATTCTTGCAGGAGCAAGCACAAGCCGCAACCTCTGTTCCTACCTCATCTTCAGGGAGAACCATCTCTATGTGATACTTGGATCTATGGCAATGTCCCGCCTTCCTGAGTAACACAAGAGCGATGACCTTTCCTTGGCTATTGTCACCTTCTGTAAGTGCTTGGGTCTGATAGCGACATCCCGCTTGCCAAGTTACTTGCAGCAGACCAATAGACACACCTCTGCTAGGGAGCTCCGTCTCTTCACGATGCTTGGATCTATGGCGATGTTCCGCCTTTCTGAGTAACACGAGAGTGGTCGCCCCTATCCTGCTATTGAAATCTTCAGTCAAGTTCTTGGGTCAGCTAGCGACGTCCTGCCCACCAGGTCACTTGCTGGAGACCAGTAGTCAGGCCTGCCTACCCAATCCACCTGCCTACCCATACATCTTCTAAGGCCATGCCTACCCCTACGGTACACCCACTGCCCACCTCTCTGTACTATTTATCCCCTTATGCCTCGTCATAGGGTTGGGTGAGATAAAGCGGTCAAACAGGGACTAGCCCTGATTGAAGTCCTGGAAGGTAGTGAACATGGTGTCAGTCGAGTAAACACATGGAAGAGAGAGAAAGCCGTTCGGCAGAGGAGAAAATCTACCAGCTCCACTGGAAGGAACAGAAGCCTGCTCTGGCACATCCAGCATGCCGTCTCATCATTACTCCCACACCACCGAAGAAACTAGTAACGCATAGTCAGCCCTCAGCCGCAGACAAAGTGGTCAGACGCTTGAACTTGACACCTAGTTTCACACCGTCTCAAATAAGACCTGCCCCCACAAGTGCCCCTCCTCGTGTTTAAATCTCTGTAATCAATTGACCAAAAACTGCCAGCTCATCCCCCAAATATTAACCCCGTCAAGTGGATGATGTCTGCTTCCGAGTCCCCTTTGTTGGGGGGGGTGGGGGGAAAGCACCGATGCTGGTCAACACCAGTATCACCCGTTAGGTGGGGCTTCAGATGTTCATTGAGGTTAAAGGCAATACTTCGTATTCAGAATTCATCTTCATTTCCATTGTTGTATTACCTGTCGTCCATCTATACATATAGAATACACATTTCATTTACATACTGTCTACACACAACTTGGTGACTGCTTTGATGTTTTGTATGCTGTCCATTGTCCGTGCATTTATACTTAAAGTCTTCATTTCTGTTCTGTATGAGGATCTTTTCTTTAGCAGTTGAGTGCTCTTAGCACCACTTCTATGTTATGAAGGGAGAAAAAGAATACAAAACACAAAATAAAACTCAATTATTTTATTTTTTTATATTTTTTAAATATATATACTGTAGGTTTATTTTGCATATTACAATCTCAGATGTATGTGAATCATGGATAGTACCTACCTAATAGATACATTTGATATAACTCCTTTTCTTCAGTTCACAGTTGATTGAAGATATTTCCTTAATGTGCAAGAAATCTCCACCTTGTTGCAAAGCGATCAAAAGTTGGAGTCTATAAACAAGTTCATTGGGGTATTCAAAAGATATGTAGTCTATGCTCTTGTCATCTTCTGCCTTTTTCACATTACTTGTTATCTCAAGTTGAGAGGTCTGTTCAGTACGTTTGCTGGGAAGTTAATCATCCTTTTTATCAGCATCTTCATCAATGCTGTCTTCATAATCATCTTCGCCACTTGTTTTGTCTTCGATATTATGTTTACTCTTATTTGTCGCAGGAGTTGCGTGGTCATCCTCAGTATTTATAGCTGACGATAGTTTATTTTTTAGCTCATCAATTACATGCAAAAGTCTTGCGAGGGTATATTTAGCACGAACGGACTCTGCTGCATGTTATAGATCACTCATTCCATCACTTGCATTATCTGTCTCATCATAATCATGTGGGGAATCAGTATCCATCGGTAGTAAGTAGGGCTATGCGAATCGGGCACAGGGCACAGGGTATCAGAGCTCGGAACTGGCTGTCATCTGAGGTTATGTCACTGCTCACAGCAACTGGTCACACTGACCCCCATGTACTTTCTCCTGCTCAGTTATTCTGGTCAGGCATTGGTCATGATGTTGGATGTGGGTGACCCTGACCTAGACCTGGATGTGACCTTGACCTTGATACCAGCAACCTTGAATTGGAAAAATTGAGAAACAATAGCCATAATAGTAAAATAAAATAAATTTTTAAAAAAAGTTGTAAAAATTTTAAAAATGTTAAACATCATGGATTATATACATTACTGACTACAACCACCATGTTGTATGTGGATGATCTTGACTTTGACTCCAGTAACCTTAAACTCAAAAAATAAAAAATAAAAATTACAAAAAAAAAATTAAAATAAAGGAAAAAATTATGTTACTGACTTTAACCGCCATGTTGAATGTGGGTGACATTTACTTTAACCCTGTGCGTGTGGAGATAAGCAGCTCAATGTACCGTATATAATTGATTCTAAGGTGACAATGAATGCAAGACAACCACAAACTTCCAAACTCTCTGAAGAAGAAAATCATGACTCAGAAGGCAAGCTGAATTTTGAATGTCTCACACGCACTCAAACAGCTGAAAGCATGTGGAGAGATTATTGATCGGTCAGTGTGTCCAGGGTGAGCAAGAGGGAGAAGGGGGAAGCGTCAGTGACTGAAGGAGTGAAACAATCTACCCCTCCACAAAATCCTTTCTCTTCTAAACCAGTTGGCAACCAGAGGGAGGGTGCTAAGACAACACACTGATTGCTAGGCAACATCTCCCACTCCGCCAACTGTGTAAGGAGAGGAAACGAGGTCACAACTGGGCTCTGTCGAGTATCACAAAGGACAGCCGAAGCTTACTTAATCCAGATCATATATCTACACTTACATTGGCGATGCCATGTGTGCACGTGGCAAATGTCTGCCTTTTAAAGTGATTAGTAATATTTCTCTTTTAAAAAAAATTTGATTTTGAGACAGAGATGAATAAATAAGGTGATTTAAAATTTATTTCTTTATTGTCTTTAATAATTAATCACTCAGAACCATATTCTCTGATTTTCTCAAACACTTGCGCATGTTGCGAGTTACGTGGCATTCGGACTCAGTGCTCACACATTTCCTGGTGACAAAAGGTGTAGAATACGGCCTTCCAGGATATCCATTTTTTCAGAAGATGTGTGTCTAATGAAATAAATTAATATAAATCTTATGATCTCCCCGTAAGAATCCATAGAAAATGAACTTCACACTTAAATGTTCTATCTTCTTCTGGCAAATAGAGGAGGTCAAGTATACACTTCTAGGGATAACATTGTATTAAGAAGATGCTGTCTGTTGAGTTATATTAATATTTTGTTTAAAAATCATGTTGGTTTTATGCCAGGTACAATCAAACACTAACTTTATGGGAAAGAAAGTCCTTAAAATGCAAAAGAAAACATCTTTGCAAAAAATAATTACCAGTTCCATTTTATTACATGGCATTTTCAGGCAAAACCATTTGCTTTGAAATACTATATAGATGATAGATGCAACTGTTTTGAACAATGGATAATCTTCATAAAATTTCTGCGATCGGAGATAGAGTTGGAAACGTGTGAGGCGGGCACTGTGACACACTCTGCGACTGTCTATACATTATTTGTTAAACTATAAAAGTGGATAGTTTTATCACTATTTCCTTTTTACTGGGACCACTGAAAATTTTTGGTGGATTCTGTTTTTTGGTATATGCGTTCTCAATACATAGATAATCTAACTGTATATGGGTAGCAACCCCTGCTATTTGAGAACCAGCAAACTGACTGTGTTATATTTTTCTTTTCTTCCTTAGCTCTAGCCTAATCAAGTACTTAAATATTTTCCCTACACCATGNTGTACACCATGTATTATTAAATTTTTGCAAGAATAGACTGTTTCAGAAGAACTTCATAATTATTTATAAATTTAGAAATTGTAACAAACTTTTAATTAGTTACATTTTAAAAGGAGACAGAAAACACAAGTACTTATAAGACGATAGTCGTGGATAAACACACACGCACGCACACACACACACGTCGGACAAACACATTTTCCATACGGATGCGTGGTTGTGATGTTTCACTGGCTAGGCCAGCTTCTTCAGGTAGTGAGTAATGTGGTACACTGCATTCTGGTGAGCGGTGGTTGGCAAACAGTGAGCCTAGTGGCCAGGAAGGGTACTAGGGTGAGGCGGGACATTTGAAATGTGGCTGATGGGTTATCTTATCTTTAAGCCAGGTATCTGTCTGTATTTGGTGATGTATTGGTAGGTTAGTTCCCAGCGTCGCAGTTCTGCACTATTATTAGAATGTGGTAGGACCCTCACCACTCTGGTTGTGCATCTGGAGTCAAAGTTCTGGTTTTGAGAAACTGCTTGTGCTGCACCTGGCTTCTCCTGTAAATTTATATTCACCCCAGCTATGGCCACTCATTGTCTGTCTGAGAGTGTTGGTATTAAGGTCAATGTATTCTGCATTGCAGCGAACACTCTGTAGCTGTGTCGCACAGTTGTAGCAGCCCTCAATAGGATAGGTCTGGTTCGTGAGCCTGCTGTTGAAGGAGCTGGAAGATTGGTGCATAGCACAAGATCTACAGTTTGTGCTATTTTGCAAGGATGAGACCCCTGGGGGTGGTGATATTACTGACTGTGGCATTGGGGGGTAATTTGGGGTGCACCAGTTTGTTTTGAAGGTTAGAGGGTCGTTTGAAGACCAGTCTGGGTGGTTTGGAGAACAAGTTTTGAGTGAGTGGTGGTGAGGCCAGAATTTTGTGTCTGCAGTTAAACTGCGGTTCTCAGATTGTCCATGCCCTAGTGGTAAGGGACTACCAGAGGGATATCTGAGTTGCTGATATTTGTTTGAGGATCTGTGGTTGAAGTAGCATGCTGAATTTGTTTTTGAACCAGGGATCTGGGGTAGTCTCTATTGAGGAAGGTTTTGGATATTAGATCACATTGCTTGTTTGTCAGTTTGAGTGGAGAAAATGCATTTAACTCTGGTGCCAAGACTGTACGGCAGAGATTTCTGGGCCTAAAACGGATGGTAGCTATCAAAATGTAGGTACTGAAGGTTGTTGGTATGTTTAATGTGAACAGCTGTTTCAGTTTTTCCATTACGAAGGGCTAGTTTCACATCCAGAAATATGGCATGTGATTTAGGGTAGGTCCGAATGTACTTAGTAGACTATGCGATTTAAGGTTGTTGAGGACGTGGATGAGATAGTCTTCATTTGAGTCCCAGATCGTGAAGATGTCATCTATAAAATGCATTCAGCAGTATAGCTGAATTGGCTGGTGACTCAGAAAATTCTGTTCCAATCTACCCATGAACAGATGGGTGTAAGAGGAAGCCATGCTGTGAAAGGTTTGCTGTTGGAAGGTCTTTGGTTAAGATAGAATTATATTGTAGACAGTGCTGATGAGTGGGGAATATTGGTGTAAAGCAAAGTGGCATCTATAGTGAACAGGTAAGCATCTTGAGGGATGGTGTCTAGATTTGTCAGGTGCTCTAAGAAGTGGCCAATGTCCTTGATGTACGATGGGATTATCTGTACCCAAGGTTGAAAGTGATCTTCCACAAGTGGCGAGATCCTTTCCGTATTTGTTTAATAAACATTCAATACTTCCTACCCTCTAGAGAAAAATGAAAAAATAGCAAACAAATTTAGAATACTGAATATCATCTACAAACAAATGAAATATGCTTACACATAATCTCTATGTCAATAAACTATTAAAATAACCAAAGATTATACTGTATTTGGTTTAACTCCCATAATATAGCAGAATTTGGAAATTATGTTAAATATATTTGCAACATAAGCAAATACTCTGCAATCATATATGATTATAATATCTGTGACTAACTGTAAATATAACCCCTGAAAATCCGCAAGGTTACAAGGTTTCCATTTCCTCATGCCAGCTTGCCTGCAGACTGAACACAAACTCTCCAAAATGAAAAATTCAAAATATTCTGATTAAAAGGAGACAGAAAACACAAGTACTCACAGGACGGTACTCGTGGATAGGCACACACAAATGTTAGAACACATTTTTCATGTGAATGAGCGGTTGCAAAGTTTCGCTGGCTACAATCTAACCTAAAATAAAAAATTTTAATCAACTTGCCTCTTCTACCCCAAGCCAACTCCATATTAAATGCTATAGCAAAAAAGACAGCACAACTGCACCACCAGAAACTCATAAAACTCAGAAAACTATGCAACAAAGCACTCTACTCCCGGACCTTCAAACTATATCATCATCCCCACTTCTGATTGGCCAGAAAATCAGTTTAGCCTAAATCTTGAATCTCCCCACACCAGCTCACATCAATGACTCTTCCTACTCCTATGACTTGGGTTCAGTGTTCAATTGTTTGACATCAAGTATAGAGTAGGCCTAACACCTATAAAATCACTGTTTTAGTTCTCCATTCTATTTTTTTCCTTGTAGGAGTGCTTTATGTGTATATTTGTGGTAAAGTCTTCTCAATAACAAACCAGTGAGTAACACATCTTTTCACAATTGGTCACGTGTAGTTGGTTGTAAGAAGTGTGTGATGTGTGTTTGCAGCCAAGCATGCAGCCTGGTAACTGCTGGGCATTCAGGGGCACGCGTGGCAGTGTCAAGATCCGTNTGTGTGTTTGCAGCCAAGCATGCAGCCTGGTAACTGCTGGGCATTCAGGGGCACGCGTGGCAGTGTCAAGATCCGTCTGGCCCGGCGCATCCACATGTAGCGTCAGTGGTACCTCGTGTAGGGACGCAGCATTGCCATTTCTGGTGATGTGTCATCTGCTCCAAAGAAGTTCCTGATTGCTGTAAGTATAGTGGCTGCCCACTGCAAAGTACGTACATCATATTCATGACGACAAGTTAGTTTGCTTTAGTGATTATCTTTATTTGCATTATTGGCTGAGTCAGAATGTTCAGTGATGTCCAGCTCCTTCATCTCCTCTTTCTGGTACTTGATTAATGCATGGCGTTTAGCTGAAGTCATGCCTGGTTTGTTGTGTATGATTTCTGGACCACTTAGATGTATTTTATGGCCAGTGGTCAACATTTCTTGCAAGGTACTCCTCTAGTTGGNCAAAGAAGTTCCTGATTGCTGTAAGTATAGTGGCTGCCCACTGCAAAGTACGTACATCATATTCATGACGACAAGTTAGTTTGCTTTAGTGATTATCTTTATTTGCATTATTGGCTGAGTCAGAATGTTCAGTGATGTCCAGCTCCTTCATCTCCTCTTTCTGGTACTTGAATAATGCATGGCGTTTAGCTGAAGTCATGCCTGGTTCGTTGTGTATGATTTCTGGACCACTTAGATGTATTTTATGGCCAGTGGTCAACATTTCTTGCAAGGTACTCCTCTAGTTGGTGGTTCAGGTCAAACCCAGTGATAGCTTGGCATGGCTCCTTCGACACCTGCATTTACCAACTGAGTAATTTTATTTTGGAGGCTTTCGTATGCCGTAAGTAACTGAGTCTAACATGCCATCAATTGTAATGTGCACCCCAGTTTTATTGCTTAACATGTTTAATAAAGTTTACCTACCAATCTAAGATGCACTGTTATTTAAATACAACCAACATGTAAGGCCTGCACCTCTACCTCTCTCAAAACAAGTAACGTTGCCCAACCTTGGTCTTGTGAATGACTGCCGCCGAGGAACCAACAAATAAGTCTTCTGACAGGGACAGTGACAGTTCACACTCAAACTTTTCTGTTGATACAAATGTTTCTCATGTAATTAACTTTATTTTGTTTCCAAATTTTTGTGCAATGTAAATTTATTTCACATCTCGTTTGTAGTGTAACATAATCTTATTTCACATCTAAATTATTATGTAATTTTATTTAATTTAGTTATTCTTGTAGAACATATAGTTACTACGTTTGTACTTAATTTACATAACCTTTGTAAACATGAGCTTCATCACAGAATAACTGGTAACATTGTGAGATACCACTCCCCACAGTTTAGTATAACAAAATGGCATCCTAATCACTTTTAGTTACAAGTGTGACTGCTAGAGCTCTCCCATGTCCACTATTTTTTACAATGTTGTACTGTAATAGNTTTTTGCAATGTTGTACTGTAATAGAGGGTATAAGCTGCCATTTATGATATGACTGTAGTAAAATGAAACGTAATGTTTATGAAAACAGACAATTTTTAGCTGACCTAGTGTAAATGTAACTTGCTCTAACAAATATAATTCAATTCCGGTGTGCAATATCCAAGAAATACCTTATAAAGTACATGTCTCAAGGCAGGGTTTGGTGCGCGTATACACAAATTTCNTGTGCAATATCCAAGAAATACCTTATAAAGTACATGTCTCAAGGCAGGGTTTGGTGCGCGTATACACAAATTTCCGAAGGAAAAAATAATGTTAAACTGATGGTAACATGTGTTGGGAATTAACTAATAATAATNAGCTCTCCCATGTCCACTATTTTTTGCAATGTTGTACTGTAATAGAGGGTATAAGCTGCCATTTATGATATGACTTTAGTAAAATGAAACGTAATGTTTATGAAAACAGACAATTTTTAGCTGACCTAGTGTAAATGTAACTTGCTCTAACAAATATAATTCAATTCGGGTGTGCAATATCCAAGAAATACCTTATAAAGTACATGTCTCAAGGCAGGGTTTGGTGCACGTATACACAAATTTCCGAAGGAAAAAATAATGTTAAACTGATGGTAACATGTGTTGGGAATTAACTAATAATAATCATACAAAATTGAGATTTCGAAAAAATAAACATACATTCAACTCTTGATTTTACGACTCTTCACGTTTCCCAGGAAAAGGCTTGTTATTTCAAGAGGATCGTTATTTTTAGAGGGTCGTTAATGGAAAATTGTTTTATGGTTATCCAAAAACGGTTGTTATTTTGAGAGGATCGTTATTCCAGGGGTTGTAGAGTCGAGAGTTGACTGTACTTATAATTGAATTTATTATTACAGACTCAGCTCTGATGACCTCGCTGTTAAAAGCCGCCCAAATCTCTTCACTCACTCTAATTGCTGACAAAGAAAATTAAGGCTTTTATAATTTATTTGACTATAATGTACTAATCCACAAATTACAGTGGTGATATAACTGAACATCNAAATTACAGTGGTGATATAGCTGAACATCTTAAGTAAAATGTACCATACATACTGAAAAAGCGATGGGGAAACTCTACACAGTTTCATTCTCTGATGCACAGACGGAACTACAGGAAATTAATTGAGTTCCACATAGCTTTACAGACAGCTGAATGTCCGTTTCAAAGAACCTAAATCTAGGAGTTGTCCAAGGCAATACTTAACTGCTGTACACAAATATATTGACAGTAATTCTGGGAAAGAAACAAATATTTTTTTTTGAAATAAGAGAAAATGTATAACAATGGTATTTTTGGGTCTGCAAAGGAATGTTATTGTCAATTGATGCCCTAAAAAAAAGAGTCAGTATAGGACTATAAAAAAAACAAAATGCTGGGGTAAAAAAATATGTAATAATAAATAAAATTTAACTTTGATGAATTAACAACAGCTTAAAAATATGTTGATAGTAAACAAGTAAAAAGTGACAAAAATATTAGTTAACCTTCTATTCCAGTTTACTAAAAAGGTAAGCCATCAACCTTCATTTGTTAAAGTAGAAAGAAAGAATAAATGCACATAATATCACGTTTGCAAAATTATAGAAATTTAAGCCTCTAGCTAGTTTAGGTTTTTTTAAGTTCTCGCTCGGCAGTGAGGCAATAGGTGCGATCCAAGCCACATAATAGGACCATTGGCGTTAGATGCGCTTGCAGTTGTGTGAGGTGGGGTGACTTCTGTGGGTCAGCGCCTTCCTTTATGGCAACTGTAAAGTTTGGGCATCGTGACAGGCGACCCTGCACTGTAATTTTGAGGGCTCCATGATAACGGCCACGTCCAGGTGCACTGAACACATTCCTGCTGAGCTCAGCTACAAATGAGCCCATGGCGAGGTTTCTCTGTGTCAGTGTCAACAGACATAGATAGATGGCATTGGAAGTAGACAGCAAGAATCGGTTGTTTGCAGCATACATAGTAAATTATATACTAAACGATACACTGCATGTTTTTTTATGTGTCGTATTGGTGAACAAAACCTGATTTAGGAAGGAAATGGTTAAAAAAATCAGTATCTTTCTGTAAAAACCACGTATGAACATTTAATTATTTCCATTTTGGAAGAAATCAGATAAAATAATCTATGTTGTGCTTAAAGTTAATGTAAAATTTAAATATTAAAGCAAAATATTTTTACATAGTTTAAAGTCTTTGGGCAGGAATTGAAAATTGTATGTTAATGTGAAGTACGTTGGATGAAAATTTTACTGTATTCACAACTTCCAAACCAGTCCAGGTGATGAAAACATCAAGAGGAAGGGTACTAGCAGGATTGAAAGTGGTAAATAAAGGTCAAAGAAAAACAGTTCGAAAGTGCTCAAAGATATGAAATCTTATGGAAGAAAAGAATAGGCAGCTTCAGAGAATAGTTAACAAAATACGAGAAGAGGATTAAAAAAATGAAACAAAAATCTGCAAAAGCTGAAGAAACCCCAACAAAGAAAGTTAATACCCTTCTTAACAATACACCTATAAACAATACAAGCATTTACAATATGTTACTTTCAGAGAATTTATTTCAAAACAGCATAATGAAAACTTTAATTGACCAACATCAATTAGAAAGAAAAGGAAAACAAACTCCTGACAGGATTACTGTTAAAAAATATAAATACATCAATGTTATTAATATAAATAAATAAAATAAGNAATACATTAAGTCTTTGGCATTATACAAAATGCTCTACAGGTGACTTCTGTACAATAAAATATAACTTCATGAACTCAGTACATTGTTACACACGTTAAAGACTAGCATGCCAGAAACAATGTGAAGCTCTTGGAACAGGATAAATGTAGTAGATTATATGCCAGTGAGAAAGAGACAATTACTATAAAACAAGACTAAGAGACTGAAGCATTACGTGAATGATACATTGTACAACTTACACAAAAGGTTTCAAATTGAACAGCCCTAACATAAGAACGAGCTATTCTGTGTTTTGCTGTTTACATCCTTTTGGATACTGTTTACTGATGCCAAGTCTAGAGAAACTTGTTTGTGTAAAACTCATGAGAACATGTCATTACACATAGACTCCCGATCTATTGTTTTTCAGCAGACTGTCAAAAAATTTCCATACATCCAGAATTTCAGTAGATGAGGGTTTGACATGTAAATCAATAAAATACAACTTCTAACCTTATTAAACTTCATGTTGAGTATAATGAGAGATGTACCTTATCTGTGAATAAAGTTTTACTAATAAACACAATAAAATGGGAATTTTTGAATAAAGTATTACTGTATAAGTACTACTGTAAATAATAGATTTTAAAAAATTTCACCTCAACTCATTTAAACAAAGAATTTATTGTAATCTGATACTGAATGCAAGCCATCCCCAAATGCTCTGAATAAGAAAATAATATGACACCGAATTTTGAATGTGCCCCGTGCACTCAAATCAGTTGACAGCAGGTGGGTGAGACAGAGAAGGGGAAACCACAGCAGTGGGAGGAGTGAAACAATTTACTCCTCGCATTCCAAACCGGTTGGCACACAGGAGGGTGCAAGGACGCTACACTGGTTGCGAGGCAACTAGCTCTCTCCCTGCCAGCTGTGCAATGCGAGGAAACAAGCTCTGCCAAATATAATCCAAGTTACATATCTACACTTATGGTGGTGATGCCATGCTTGCTTGGCAAGTATGTAGTTTATGTAATTAATAATATTTCACTTAAAAAAAAGTGTGATTTTGAGACAGAAAAGAATAAATAAGGTGATTAAAATTAATTTCTTTGCTGTCTTCAATAGGTAATTTTTTAAATCCATGTTCTCTATTATTTTCCTGTAAATTTAAGCCTTTACGACTGTTGCGAGTTACGCTGCGCTCGAGCTTGGTGCTTGCACATTATTTGACAACAAAGGGTGTCAAATAGGCCCCTCCAGGATATCNGTTACGCTGCGCTCGAGCTTGGTGCTTGCACATTATTTGACAACAAAGGGTGTCAAATAGGCCCCTCCAGGATATCAGTTTATTCAGAAGACATGTGTGTATTGAAATCAATTAATATTAATCCTCCGGTCTCCCCGCAGATATAAATCCACCAATCTTCATGCAATAACCTACTGAAAATGAACTTTACACTTGGTAATACCAGTCGTTTGATGTTCAAACAATTTTTGTTGACAAGGGAAGGTCAAGTGTATGCTTCTTAGAATTGCCAACCGTCCCATTTTGTACGGGATTTCCTGTATCCTGGGGCTAAAAGAATTGTCCCGTATGGACATTAGGCAGGACGACATATTTCCTGTATTTCAGAAATTTTTAGAAACTAAAATTAATAAACACAGTGTCAGTAGTTTACCATTTCTGCAATTACTGATGTAGCTCTATGGCCACTTACTCTATGGCCAATAGATAGTTACAATTGATGTCAACAGATGGCATTTGTCAACAAGAATGTTCGTGGAAGTAGTGCTTGTCGAGATGTGTACAGTTATCTTTCAGTTTATGTTGCTTCCATTTGGTGACGCCGANCGTGGAAGTAGTGCTTGTCGAGATGTGTACAGTTATCTTTCAGTTTATGTTGCTTCCATTTGGTGACGCCGAGTTATGATGTCAATGCGTTGAGTTTTGAAATTAAAAAGAAAAATGGGTGATTCACCTACGCTAAAAAAAAAAAACGGCGTTGTGTATATTTAGATAAATGGAAACAAAAGTTCAGTGGCTAATACGTGCATCTTAGTAGCAATTGTTACAAAGGCAAATGCGTACTAATATTTTGGTGTCATTTATGTTCAGAAATTATTTGAATTATTTATAATATTGAATTTTCCACATTTCAGATGGTATTAAAATGGTTTTGTTGTAAATAATAGTTTTCCTTGATCATTTCACTAGGCGTCAAAATGTTGTGTGTCGAGTTGCTGGAAGCGTCCCGTTTGGTAAATCTAAAAAAGTTGGCAACCCTAATGCTTCTCTGCATATCATTTTATTCAAAAGATGCTGTCTATTGAGTTCAATTAATATTTCTTTTAAAAATCATGTTGATTTTATGCCAGATATGATTAGACATCAAATTCACAGAGAAAAAAGACTTTAAACTCAAAAGGAAACCTCTGTTCAAAAAATTATTCCCTGTTAAAATATACTGCCTAACATTTTCAGGTAAAACCATTTGTTTTTTAATACTGGTGATAATAGGTGCAACTATTTTGAGCGACGGATAATCTTGATGAAATTTCTACAGTCAGATTACCATTGCATAGTCGTGACTGCCTTGACCTTGATGTAGGTCAGTCGGCGGAGCACTTGACAGTTGTATGTTGCGATGCATTTTACAGGATGACCATGTGTTGTTAAACTGAGATCACATAACTAGTTTTAATTAATCCTTTATATACTCTACTGATTGCTCTTTAGCCAGGTGTGTAATGGGTGGAAGCAAGGATGCACAGCATAATGGTGGCGGGGGGGGGGAGAAAGAGGACGCAGCTTTGTTTGCCATATAACAGCTTCCTCTCTCTCTCGTCATCATGTAAGTGGAGGAAGAAAAGTGCAGAGTTGAGAGACAGAAAGAGGAGAGAAAGAGAGGATGCAAGGATGCCATGCTGGTTGCTAGGTAACCGCTTCCCCTCTAGTCAGGCATGTAAGGGGGGAGAGAGAGCCAAAATCGCTGAGTCTCCAGCCGAAACCATAGCCGAACTGGAGCACTGCGCCACATGGATGATACATAGCGGCATGTTTTATGTATTTCATGCCCATTTATTAGTTGTTTGCATACACAACCAGCTCAAAAACTACCATTGCTGGAAATCTTGTGACAGGACCGAAATATATTGTGGTAGATGCAATATCAGATAACCTATAAATGTAGGAAATTGTATAATTACATTAAAAGCTCTATATAACGCGGCTGTTATAGCTTTCTGTGCTATTGTGGGAGTGACCACGTATCTGTGTGGTGAAGGGGGACCAGCATTAAAGCAAGAATGACTCAAATCTGTATGTTCCAAGCAAAAGATAAACTTTTTCTACTAGGGGCTGTGTTTTTCACTGCGTTTTTTTTGTCACGAGGGTTGGAGGAGGTATGCTTTCCCCCATCCCCTTAGTTTGGGAGGAAGTGAGAAAGAGAAGCAGAGACTCAGCACAAGAAGTGCGGCAGGAGCGAGGCTGGCCAAGTCGGTCAGGGTTACGGCAGTCATAAAGAAAGAGGGAAAAATGAGAGAATGAGGAAGGGCATGTTTATTTATTTTTCGGTACCTTGTCTAGTCTCTCCTCTCAAAATCACCGTTCGATACATTTAGAATCAACATATTTTCTTGTGACAATTTGTTTTCTATTTTATCCTGCAGAATTAATTACTTTTAACTTGAACTCGAAAGTGTAGCTGCACTTTCTTTGCTATACTGTAGAGCAGGTGTACTTGCTGTCACTTTTTTTTTGTGTGTGATAGGCGTGCGGCAACAAGTAAACAAAGTGCTTACTCACACCTCTTTCTCCCCCTAGCATTCCTGCTCCCATCTTCCCCTTCTCGGCCCATCTTCCCAGAAATGTCTATGACCACAAAACCCCTCTCCCCTCACCACTTGTAAAATACTGTTATGTGGTCGCTACTTTGCATTGCTGCCCTTGACCCACACGAGCAAGCGAAGGAGTGTCTGGAGGAGAGAGTAGTATTGTCAGAAAGTGGTGGTTTTTGCAAATGCTAGCAGCCGCCTGCCAAGGTGATAAGCCTATCTATCATATCTGTATGCTCCTGACCTTTAGAGAATTGAATTTCTGCAGTTATTTGGAGGAACGTTCTGGTTAATCGTCTAAGAACAGCGAGGCGATTACCAAGCTTAGCTGTCGCATGCCGCCGCGATAAGTCTCCTGTGATGCCTGCGCTCCTGACCTTGGCTGGATTGAATTTCAGCGTTTATCTGAAAGAATGTTCTGGTTTAATGCTCTAGTTTCCCTCAGCATGATGTGGCAAACCTTCCAGGTCACGGCAACCAATATTATTTAAGCGCAACAGGCCTCTGAGCCGGCAGTTTATGAAAGTCGGGAGTTTGGGCGATTGTGCGACCTTGAGCGATAGATGATGAGCCAGAAGAGCAATGAGTGGCGACGGAAATGACCAGCGGGAGTAAAATCTATCACTGTGAGCATTGGTGCAATGAAGGGTGTGACTGGCAGACGGAACTGTTGAATTGGATACATGAGTGTAAGACATTTCAAATGATGGCAACATACAGACTGAACACGTGTTAATGATGAGTGTGAGTTAATTAACTATAACCAAACAGAGACATTGAGAAGGACTTTAATTAGAGTTGAGGTATACATTAAATATTGTGCTCACTGAGGAATAAAAATAATAATTGTGGAGATAGATTATTTAAAGTTGTAAATAATAGCTGCATAAATAAATTAAAATCAAATTTAGTTCTGTTATTTTTATTAAGACCTCCATCGCTCATGAACTCAAATATGCCCCTCTGACATCTTATAACAATACATTTTTTTCTAATGATCACACATAGAGCACAACTGTTTGATACTGTGCTGCATGCACTGTACGGAGCATATTGATTGTACACGTATGTTCACATAAAACTTGGACCACGAGCTATTCTTTCATCAAAGGTTAAACATAATGCATAATGAAACATAATGCCCTTAAATTGGTTATGTGTAAGAGAAGGCAATCTAAGTCTTAACTTCGCCAATCTAAAAAAAACAACGTGATCTTTCAAATAGGTCCAGATAGTGGTAACCCACCGCTTTGTTTACTAAAAACCATCTGTGAATACACCTACCTAGTTCACCGCATTCACAAGATAATTTTCTTTCGGCTCTTCTTTTTCCACACAGTAGTTTATTACCTACAGAATAGGCCTTTCTTTTCTACAATGTTGCACTATGCGAACAAAACTGACTCTGGAAAAACAAACAATATTAGCTGTAAAATCAATCCCGGTCAACTACTGCTAACTCTGCGTTAATCAAGACACCGCTATTGCCCTCCTCTCTCAAATAGATAACAGATGCCAGTGCCAGCTGCTTCCGCCACCTCCCTCAATTTCCGGTATCCCAACCACCCACACGTTTAACAGACCACNAGATGCCAGTGCCAGCTGCTTCCGCCACCTCCCTCAATTTCCGGTATCCCAACCACCCACACGTTTAACAGACCACACACTTTTCACTCATTTACTTATTCAGTTTGGGGGGCATAAATTGACCTGCGGTTTAACCAAATCCACAGTATAACGAGCCGTGGTATTCCGGGGTTCTATTGAATTTATATAGGAATTTTACTGGGACCACTGAAAATTAACATTGTTTATAGTTTATTGGTACCCAGGTATTTGATAAATAGAGTCTCCACTGTAATTATGAGGATGAACTAATTAAAACTGTAATTAAAACTGATAAATGAAAAAACACCACAGGACTGATTATTAACTTGTGCAGCAATGCATATAGCGACAGCGAGAAATGCTAAGAGAACTTGTGAACCTTGTGGAAGCAAGGAAACAATATCAAAGGCATTTTAATATATCCATTGACATACAGTTGGGATCAGCATGTCCCTATTATAATTTATATTAGGAAGATTTGTCAATACATTAAATTTAGCATGGCAAGTTCTGGTTATCGTATAGTGAGAAGACAGTTATGTTCAATGATTTCTGGCTTGTTTCAGTTTATTAATAACTTTTTATCACATAGTATAAACTATTTAAGTGTTTATAAAATGTTCCTTCATGCACAAATAAATACTACATTTTAGCTGTAATTGTCTGAGCCTTTACCTTAAGTTATTTTATGAATTATCAACTCCATGGACATTTATGTTTTCTCCTTACACAATTCAATTTTTAATTTATTTTTCAGTTTATTAATTTTATGTGGTCATCTTGGCCACTAACTTTGTTATAGTCAGAGAAGTAATGTATCAATATACAATTATTTTAAATAACTTTTTAAACCAATTTAATTTCAAAATAATGTGCTTGGAAATAATCCCTTTCAATTAGAAAGACTCTTTCTTAAAAGCACATCCACTTCACCTGTCATCTAGTCACCTCTGTGTGCACTGAGTAAAGAAGAAAATCAGACGAGTCGTGGTGGCTTCAGTGTTAAAGACTTCATGAGGTTTTGTAATAGCCAAGAATTTAGGTATATATGAAAAAACTTTTTTAACATTTTGATGAAGTCACATAACAGGATATCAAGCAATATTATTGTGCCCTTGTAAATATATGAAATGTTAACACCAAAAATCTGACTGAAAATGTTGAGATATGAAATATACTTAGGGTCCCACTTTTACGGTAAATAAAATGAGCCGATTTCATCATTAAAATTGTACCATTTCGTCAGAAAAATATTTTCATTTCGTCAAATAAATTTTGTAGAAAAAAATGCATTCATTATTATTAGAACATGAATCTGTTGTTTTTGTAACAATTCCAATTAAACTAAATCTAATTTGTTAATCTTTCTTTTAATCAGTATATATTTAAGTGGAAAACATTCAAAAATATTTTACAATAACTATGAAAGGACAACCTTACGAGAGCACACTTGGTGTGACACACATTGTCCCATCACAATAATTTTTGTGCGATCAATNATGAAAGGACAACCTTACGAGAGCACACTTGGTGTGACACACATTGTCCCATCACAATAATTTTTGTGCGATCAAGCTTGTAGTTTATAAAGACATTTAAAACTGCCCATGAACATTCACTAGTATTTGAGTTTTACAAAAAAATTTTCATCACCCACATGGACAGCTTTTGTTCATTTGTAGATATTTAACAATATTTTAATTAAATCCTGTTCAGTTCAATATTNATGAAAGGACAACCTTACGAGAGCACACTTGGTGTGACACACATTGTCCCATCACAATAATTTTTGTGCGATCAATCTTGTAGTTTATAAAGACATTTAAAACTGCCCATGAACATTCACTAGTATTTGAGTTTTACAAAAAAAATTTCGTCACCCACATGGACAGCTTTTGTTCATTTGTAGATATTTAACAATATTTTAATTAAATCCTGTTCAGTTCAATATTNTCACCCACATGGACAGCTTTTGTTCATTTGTAGATATTTAACAATATTTTAATTAAATCCTGTTCAGTTCAATATTACCCCAACATTACTCCACAACCTAACAACAAAATAGTATAAATATTTCATTATTGATAAAATAAAAATACTCCTTGCATAGTAAAAATGTTTCTACAAAGAAGTGGCAGAAACCTATTTGTTTTTGTTTAGTATCACAGACTATCTGTGACACGTTCCACCCGTGGCAATGACACTATCCATGGCAATTAGCGTGAAGAGCAGTGCTGAAGGCATTCAACAGAAGAAAAGCAGATCATTTTTAAAGATTGTGGTCAGTTGCTGAACTAAAGAGAGTATTCTCTTCCAGTGGCAGCAGATCCTAACAAAAAAAGACCTGAAATCAAAGCTTCACCAGCCAAGTTCAACTTAAGTTGTGCGCCCGAATAAAAAATCGCAAATAAATATTTATCTCCAGAAAAATCACTGGTACAGATTTGTACATCCTGCAGTAATTTGTGTCCTCACTAATCAATTAATTAACAATTAAAGAAAACTGTTTCACAACATTGCAAAATTTTTTTCAAATTACTTCCAGAGGAACACGAATTACCACATCCGTACTCCAATCTAATCACTCGAAAATCGTAATCTCTCAGCAGAAACTATTTCCCTTTTCAATCATTTTAACTTAACGCTTTTGTACAATTTTGCATGGAAGAACAAAAGAAAATTTACAAAAATTTTAGTTTTCGTTAACAGATGCTGATTGGTTTAGGGTGTGAATGGATGTGTTTTTAACAAATGAAAACAGCTACTGAAGAATTCATCACTGGTGAGACTCGGACATGGAAGCTCTGAAGCGCGCTGAGATTGTGGAGGCAGCACCCACAAGCTGACAGGTTAGTTCATCAATTACCTTCTGATGCCTCCAGAACAGCAGTCTTAGCTCCCAGCTATCACCAGTCGAGCCACACCATGACAACCATCAGGCATACTCCAGTTTACATACAGCATAACTAGGCAGCATCAACGAAACATACAGGCACATCGACAATACACAGGTCACTCATCTAGATTTCACAAAAAAAAATNACTAGGCAGCATCAACGAAACATACAGGCACATCGACAATACACAGGTCACTCATCTAGATTTCACAAAAAAAAATTTCTTATAAAAAAATTTAACAGCCATTTTCAGTTCATGGTTAGAGGATTCTGTGAGAGATACTGTACCAAATCAAATATGTAATTAAGCTTTATATATTCATTACTCCACTAATCATTTGATATTTCTAGGTAATATTCTAAACAAAAACAAAGTAAGTTGCACCTAACCTAGCCTTAATCCAACAGGGCTNATTTGATATTTCTAGGTAATATTCTAAACAAAAACAAAGTAAGTTGCACCTAACCTAGCCTTAATCCAACAGGGCTTCTATCTAGGACGATGAAACATGAAACACATGGGAAAAACATCAGGATGGGAAAGGATGTGCTGTCCTTATGCAGGTATGTTGTGCACCGCACTGCGGTTATGATGACAGTCTTGACACCACTTTCCACAATTGGCTTCCACAGTGGCATTTGTTCAATTCATCCCTCTAGTACTCCCTTCACCAGTCAGCCAGGCAAGTAAGTCGAGGATACCATTCTCTGATGAATCCAGACCTCACAAGACTAGCACTCAACTTCTCACAAGGTCGTGTGGGGTAACCACCAGGAGCAGCAAGGAGTCTCTGCCATCTTCTTCTTCAGACAAGCGAGCAGGTAGGCAGCCAACGATCCAGGTCAACTCCACTGGCTGCAGATGGCAGGACAGGAGAGAGTGGATCCCAAAGACTCCCCCCTGTAGCAGCCAGGAGTCTAGCCCTCTACAAGTCTACCACACTGCAGTCCATGTTCAATGTATCCAAAGTCCATCACCGCAAGGTTGGTGCAAGGCTTCCCACTGGGTGAAACTGAACTCTAATCCACCCATACGTGGAAGTACTTTCCACACACACTCTTTCCAGAGAGTCCTTGTATAACATCAACCTGCAAAGTCTGAATCATCTTGCATGAACTTAACCAAGAAAGTCTCTGTCTNCAGAGAGTCCTTGTATAACATCAACCTGCAAAGTCTGAATCATCTTGCATGAACTTAACCAAGAAAGTCTCTGTCTCTGTCTGTCTGTGTGCGTGTGTGTGTGTGTGTGTGTGTGTCTGTGTCTGTGTCTGTCTCTCTCTCTGTCTCTCTCTCTCTCTGTCTCTCTGTCTCTCTGTCTCTCTCTCTCTCTCTCTCTCTCTCTCTCTCTCTCTCTCTCTCNAGAGAGTCCTTGTATAACATCAACCTGCAAAGTCTGAATCATCTTGCATGAACTTAACCAAGAAAGTCTCTGTCTGTCTGTGTGTGTGTGTTTGTGTCTCTCTCTCTATCTATCTATCTATCTCTCTCTATCTCTCTCTCCTCCTCTCTCTCTCTCTCTCTCTCCACGAAGTCCATTCAGTGCACAATACACAATAATTGGGACAAGGGATAAGGGAGGAAGGGCCCTGCTTCCTAAACACCCTATCAGAGTCACGCAATTAACAACTACGTAAACTTACTTATATTTAAAAAAAATACATATAAAATCTTTTAAGTGCAAACTAGAAATCACCCACAAACCAGCTACCATTAAAACCTATCTTACAGATAAGCTATCTATTTGGTACAGGTTTCTCACCACCCACCACCAAAATCCAGCTTAAAAACTACACACCCACAAAGAACATTTCACATAAATAAATAACAAAAGGTTAAGTAAAGCAACCACTAATTATTTTTTTTTTTGAGCATTCATGTTAAACTTTCTGAAAAATAATATTCTGTTGCTTTAAATTTTCTTCAACTCCTTCTCTTCGGAAATTACTTTAACTTTCCAGTGTTTCACCTACACTTCCATTTAAAAACCAATAGTTCCGGAGAGTAGCTTACCCATAAAAATAGCGATAATAACCAGACTGCCCTCTTCCCTGGGGTCAGCCCTTGAAGCAAGTATGTACACTTTGTGTATGCCAACTAACCCTCCTGGGTTCAGTATTTCCCCATTTGCCAGCTCTTATTGGCATCATGAATAGCCAATACTCTACAATTATCATGTAATGCTTGCCATGACATCACTTTTACACATTAAATACCTAGCACTCTCCTGATCTATTGCTACATAACTGCACTGGTAAAACACCTCTTACCAAGGTCCGAAACCTGTTGGTTTGAACCTGCCTTGCAAAACTCATTCTTTCAGGCCCCTATTTCCAGGGCTGATACAAAGTGCTACACACTCTCTGGCCTTTCCCAGCCAAACGGACATAAACTTAATGTCCAGTATCCAATGCTGTAAAAATTGGTTAAACAGCAGAATTAAGTAGATTTGACTTCACCTAATAACAGACATAGTCAGCATCGCACCACCAACTGCAGTGCACAAACTCGTTTCTGGACATTACTGTACTGCAGCCCCGAAAGATGAATTCTTCAATTTTTACAGGTCTCGCCTGGTTTGCCAAAATACACCCATCGCCCCACAGAGAACTGAAACACTTAATTAAATATTTCTAAGATACCATCCTAGAAAAACAAACGTCTCTGTTTACACCAGGCGATGCAAGTTAAACATGTTTTAAAACCAAGCAAAAAAAAAAACTTAACATTTGTTTATTACAGGAACAAAAACTTCACTGTGCTGCCATCTGGCATTACTTGGAACACCTAATTAGTTTAGTGTATGATCACCGCGATCAAGATCATCAAGACCCGACAACTGCACTCAGAGCATGGAAATATTCAAACTATTAATTGACCATAAACCAGTTACAGTAGAAACCAAAGAATGTTAACTTTACAACTTTATTACCCGTATGCAGCTGTGGTGTTTCTTACTCTTTAACTCAAATAATGCATCTTTATTATTTTAACTTCAAACTATCTTTCAGTAAACAAAAAAAGACAATAAATGGGACTAACTTAGCACAAAATTAATAACGTACTTGCAAAACTATAAAAAAAAATTTTGTATGTCTGTTTCCCAACTGATTAACAGAAACTGAAAGTTCAGCTTGCAATACTGCAGATTTTTAATTTTTGTGAGCAATTATCAGAAGTCAAGTACCGACAATTATACAACACCTGACAGTTATGGAACAACAAAATTAATTTTCACCAACTCGTTCAACACCTACAAGCGTGTCAACAGCCCCACAAGCTAATGTCAACACCACAACACATAGTCCAGTCAATGTAAACATGAAAAGGACCTTGCATTTGATTCAGTAGTTATGCTTTTTGATATGTTGTTTGGACCCAAGCCCGTAGTTTTGCAANAAATTCACACTGTCTAAAAACCTCAACATACAAGATAAAACCCCTAAATTTTTTTTTTTTTTTTTTTTTTTTTTTTTCAGTTTTTGCTCAATATCTTCCGAAATATACGTCTGACGGAAAAAGGTGTCCCATACTTCCTTAAAGTATATTAAATTTGCGACAATCTGGACCCAAGCTGTTTTTTACGTTCAGTAGTTTCCAAGATATAGCTTTTTAAACATAGGCCATTTTTCCCAAAAAATTAACATTTTAAGTTTTGGGCTCTTATATTGTTAAATACCGTTGAAACAACTTGTCCTATGAGAAACTTCAAGCTAAATTAATTTAAAGTACATTTATTTAGCTTTAATTTGAGCACTGGTGGGCACTTGTAGACCCAATAGTTCTCTCAGAAATGGCATATAGGTACCCAAGCGAGAAGGGGAGCTAGACCTGAGGACAGACATAAGACCATGTTCACCACACCTGTTGGCCAGCGGTTCCAGTTTCGCTCCATGCCTTTCGGCCTGAAAGATGCACCCACAATCTTACAGGTGCTCATGACATGGGGGTTGGACTGGTATATTGGCCTGTTCACTGCAGCGTACCTCGACAACATGGTGATATGGTCCCAGTTGTGGGAAGAGCATGCCCAATACTTTGCGCTCATGGTAGAGAGTCTCAAGACCCACCTCACCTGTGCCCCCACAAGTGCCATGTCGGCATGACTGTACTCCCTTACCTAGGGCACATCGTGGACACTCAGGGAAACCGACTGTTTCTGGAACAATTACAGTTGATTGACAGAAAGCCCCTACCCCAGACATGCAAACAGCTGCAGTGGTTCGTTGGGCTTGTGAACTGGCTCTGCACTTACTTACCGGACTTCGCCACAGTCGCAGTGTCCCAGACCGACCTACTGTCACCTAAGTATCGGTACTGCTGGGCAGACGCTGCCCAGCGGGCATTTGATGAACTGAATAGTTGATTTCGCGAATGCCACCTGTTCTCCTGCCCCGATTACTTTTGCCGCTTCTACGTGCAAACGGATGCGAGCCAGGAGGACTTCAGTGCGGTACAAGTTGAGCGACCAGGGTGAATGCCTTGTTGTCGACTACGCGAGCGCGAAGTTCAGGAATGCCCAGAGACACTACGACATCAACGAACTCGAGTGCCTTGCGGCTGTGAAGACACTGAAGCGCTACTACCACCACCTGCAGGGCAGTGAGTTTACAGTGAAGACGGACAACCAGTGCCTGCTCTGGTTGGAGAGGGTGCAGGGCCGGAAGTCGAAGTTCACGAGATGGGCCGTGGCCCTCCAATCAGTGAACTTTGTAGTCAAGCACGTCCCTGGCAAGTATAACAAGCTAGCGGATGATTTGTCCCGGCACTCCAACCCCAAACGTTAGGCATACGATGACACCACTTGGGCTGACATCCGTCCCTTGCTCTGTCGTGGCGAGCCAGCCGGCCAGCCACCTGACCAGTCTCCGGAGGAGACGTGAGCGATGGCACAAGCGGGCACAGACCAGAGCTTTGACGAAGTCTGGCACAAGGTACTTAGAGCACAGGTGATGGATAAATTCACACAGAATAAGTAGGTAGCATGCGAATCCGGGCACCTGGGTTACTACCCAGAGTGGCCACTCACCGGGAAAACCTGGAAAACCGGAAATTGTCACGTAATTTGTGGTCATCTGGAAATTTCATGGGACTTTCAGGGAATTTTTGTGACAACTGCGAATTATTACATAATGCCAGTAAAAAAGTTATTTCAAGAATATTGTATTAAAGCTACAGAATTTCCAGTTTATTTATAAAAATAAATGTGTTTCTACCCTATTTTATACTGCAAAATAATTAATGAACACAATACCTAATAACTGAAACAATACATCATGTTAATCCTTAGACGTCACTCAAGTATTTTTGGCTTTCCTCAGTTCTTCGGGTTTCGCCGACATACAAAAGTTATAGTAAACGCGCAAGTATTTAGGATCAATGTACAATATGACGTTGGCTCTTGTATGCATTTGCATAAGAATTTAGAAATGTATTTTTTGTGAGAGAATAATAATTAGTGACTCCCCAACCTGTGAAAAAAGTAGACTATGACTTTAAATGCAGAAAAATAATAAAAAAATCTTTTTCCTTTATTAATTGTTAAGCACTCATATTTTATTAGAATGTGAGTTTAATGTGTAGTAAGAGTTATTTTGTCACTTATTACCAGAGTTTATCATGAAAGTTTTGGCAGTCTGCAAGAAATTGTTTGGTTTCGTGATATAATGCAACAGTGTCACAATAACCGTAGCAATATTTAATTAAATAAAAAATATTATTAGAAATTGTGGCATTTTTCGGTGGGACGGTGGGAGGTTTCTATGATCAAGATTGTACCCAAGTTGCGTGCAAATAATTCTTCTAGAATGTATATAGATGGCACCACAAATACTTTCCTGTATGCATGCACCATGTTTAATGTTTTGTACCATTTAGTTTTGCCTGAACGCAGTTTATGATGTCTATTGTCTAGCGTTAATTTACTTCACCATTTTCATTCATTGTAGTACTAGTCGCTGTTCTGAGTGTGGCTTTTGCTGTTTACTCAAGCATTGATAGCATCAAGTGCTGAAAATGGTGTTAATACCATTTGGTTTGCCAGGTGGTATCATGTCATAAATATGGCAAAAAAAAAACTGATTAGTTTTGCACATGACATCTGAATTTCGAGGCCAGCATCGTTTGGTGTATTTGCCGCGACAGAATTTGTATTTGCAAGTCGTTTAACCAACATAGTCGTAGATATTTGTTTTGTTACTAGCTACAAAATGATTTAATGTAGGACTGAAAGTGAGCTAGTTGTGTACGCTGTTTATTGTTTAATGCACATTGTCTAAGGATATTCTTAACAGTTTTTATTACCAACTGCAAAATTTTGTATTTTTTGTGTAATTTTTCAAATTGCTACGTTAACAGCATGCATATAGGATATCGTATTATTATTTTGTAATTTAACTGATAGGCCTACATTTTTTGAAAATGAGTGTGAGTGCTTTTTCAAAGTGTACATTTTCGCAAGATATTCTTATTGATGATTCAAAGGACTTAATTATTTCAGCATGTAATTCACATGCGCGATATAAGGAAGCTATGAAACAACATGAGACAGCAAATGAAACCAAGAAGGCACATGAAATGGCAAAGAAGAAGGTTGCAATAGTTGCTAGAGAACTAGCTGCCAAGAAACAAAAAATTATTGATGATGCAAGGATGGAAGTAGAGTTAATATACGAGGAAATTAAATCTCTTACTAGTTGAATGAACTAAAATTGAAGTTTGGAGCTGTACATACTGTAGCATGTAATCAAGAGATTTGTAAATAGGACAGTTTTTATGAGAAACTTAATGTAGGAAGTATTTATTGTTATGAGACTGGCTATATTTCATCAGTAATGTGTTTTAGTTCTGGAGAACCTTGAAGTAAGTTGTGCGATATGCACTTTACATTTTCTTAGGNATTTCATCAGTAATGTGTTTTAGTTCTGGAGAACCTTGAAGTAAGTTGTGCGATATGCACTTTACATTTTCTTAGGACTTTAGGACAAACACAAAATACATTTCTACAAGTGATTAACAGTTTAAAATGTTGGTTTAAATTATTACGTAGGCCTGATAGTTTTGTGTGCATATTTTTTGGTCATTTAGATTCAGGGAAATGTATTTACAATAAAGTAAATCAGGGAAAAATCAAAGATTGTTTTTGTCACAATGAGTGGCCACCCTGACTACTGGTCAGTCGACGGTGTTCTGTGCCATGCATGCCACAATGACGCCCCCTGATGGGTGTTTCTGCCGCGGTTAGCCAGAACGGCTTTTTACCAACTGCACCATAATGATGTCTCAGCAGGTCACCCCAGCACTGACGAGACGATGCGCGCTGTGGGCAAACACTTACACTGGTCAGGGATCAAAAAGGAAACACGTCAATACTTCCGTGCATGTGTGGTGTGCCAAATGTGTGAGGCCAGTCACAGCGACGGAGCGGAGCAGAGTGGAAACACCCTAGGGAACCCACCCAGTCATTCAACACAGTCACCCTCAATGTCATGGACACCTATCCCAGAACCACCAAGGCGAACACTTTGTCATCGTCGTGACTGACCTCTTCACCCGCTGGGTGGAGGCATTCCCAATCAGTAACACCCGGACCGAGTGATAGCGGGTGGACGACCTCACTGAGTTCTTTCCCCATTGAGGTTACCCCGAAGTGCTTCTGACCGACAACGGAACCAAGTTCGCGGCCCGCGGATGGCAGATGGACTACGCTCGTTCGCACACAAGGCACCACACCACCTTCATCTACANCCCAATCAGTAACACCCGGACCGACACTATCGCCCACCTGCTGGAGACTGAGTTCTTTCCCCATTGAGGTTACCCTGAAGTGCTTCTGACGGACAACGGAACCAAGTTCGCGGCCCGCGGATGGCAGATGGACTACGCTCGTTCGCACACAAGGCACCACACCACCTTCATCTACAACCCGCAGGGCAACCCAACTGAGTGCCGGTACCAGGAGGTGATGGCCCAGTTGCGGGTGCGCTTTGATGAAGACCACACAAAGTGGGATGTGCAATTACCTTGGGCACGGTTCTGTTTGCGCAAGTGCGCCAACACCACTACTGGAATGTCGCATGCAAAGTTGCTGCAAGCGTANTAACACCCGGACCAACACTATCGCCCACCTGCTGGAGACTGAGTTCTTTCCCCATTGAAGTTACCCCGAAGTGCTTCTGACCGACAACGGCACCAAGTTCGCGGCCCGCGGATGGCAGATGGACTACGCTCGTTCGCACACAAGGCACCACACCACCTTCATCTACAACCCGCAGGGCAACCCAACTGAGTGCCGGTACCAGGAGGTGATGGCCCAGTTACGGATGCGCTTTGATGAAGACCACACAAAGTGGGATGTGCAATTACCTTGGGCACTGTTCTGTTTGCGCAAGTGCGCCAACACTACTACTGGAATGTCGCATGCGAAGTTGCTGCAAGGGCAAGACCTGCCAAGGCCAGGTCAGTTAGAGGTGCGAGACCAGGTAGAACCAAAGGAAAGCACCGTTCACCTTGGGCAGAGGTTGCAGCAGGAGAGAGATGCAGCACACGCCCTCCAGGCAGCCTACATTGCGGGCCATACACTCACGCACACCCCTTGTCAGTAGGGCAGAGACAGTTTTGCATGGGACTAGCCCCCTGTTGGACAGGCCCGGGGACTATTGTTGGCCACGCAGGCATTTCTTCCTACTTTGTACAGCTCAGGGCTGGCAGGCCGCAGAAAATTCACTGCGATGACCTGCGCGTGGCGAGTAACCCACATGACGACCGCACCAAACCAGGTGCAGATGCCTCCCAGAGCCTCACAACCAAGGGGACGAGGGAGGACTTGACCGCAGGGTTCACAACCCCCAACCTCATTGAACCCCAGTTCAGCAGGGTCAATATTTCAGTCATGCCTACAGGCTTTGCAGTGTTCGCACCCAGAGACCCCACACTCAGGGATGACAGGATCGCCTTTCCTATGCATTTAAGACTGCTGTGGGGTACACACTGCCCCCCCGACCACTTCCCCAGACTTTCTGGGTTTCCCATTGGAGGATCACGGTATTGACACCGAACAGACATCACTGGATTTTGCGTTTCCTGCCAGCAGACCCACAACCCATCATTGAGCANCGAGCATCCCTTGTCACGACCAGAGACACCCGAGACTCCCTGGTGCTATTGGCCGCCGGACGTGCCTCTGGGTAATTCTGTCCTCTGCTGCATAGAGGTGGAGGTAAGCAATGAACCCCCCTCCCGCTTCACAGTCAGACAAGGTTGAGAAAATGCAGGGTTTCACATCATTGACCTTTTGAGGTGTAATGTGTCCAGCGATGAAGTAAAACCCAGGTTGAGAACACTTGGTACAGGATTTGACCCTGCTTCCCCGCAGGCGAGAAAGGTCTGCAGGCTCCTTACACAGCGCAGGGAGAGTACCCCACCCCCTACGTCGGGATATGAAACGCCCATACGATACAACTTCTGTATTCACCGCCACAGGCAGGCCCACTCCTGCTGCGACACACCCTCCTCCTTGCGCATGTCACCTACGATCTGGCAGTGCCCAGCGCTGTGGTATTCCCCTACGCCAGGATGCGTGTGATCGCACCCATGATGGCCTAGCTTGAGAGGGGTGTTAGNAGGGGTGTTTGTCATCCAACCTCATCCCTTGGCCGGCATAAGCCCATCATGGGTCACGTACGCACGAGGCACAGGGCTGTGTGATGTGTGTGGTACGTGTGTTAAGTGCGCCAAAGTTGGGCTATGGCCGAAGAGGATGAAGGCTCTTTTGTTAGGTTAAGGTTTTCATTAAGGCTTTATGTAAGTGTTTTGCCATGCAATCCTATGCACGTTCTGTAATTACCTTGTAAGGTTTTTAACGTATCTGTTGGCATGCACTCCTGTGCACGTCTGGTGTTAACAGTGGCAAGGCCATCAGCAAAGGGTTTTGTTAGTGTGTAAAATCTCATGTGTTTGTTTACTGTGAACACCTGTGCACGTTCTGTAATTTAGTGAGTAAATATAGCTGTATTAATTTTGCAGTGCAATTCTGTGCATGTTCTTGTACTCATCATGGCCATTCTTATGCTTCATATCTATGCACATGTTCCGATGGGGCCTGCACTTCCAGCGTGGGCTAGTGTCCCCGCTTTCGAGGGCCATTCAACAGTCTTGTTGGAGCTCAAGTTGGATGGATACATGCCACATTGTCTCCCGATCTTGTCATTCTGTCTGCTTGTTAATGTCGTAATCCTTTGATTTTACCCCTGCAGCCGACCTTGGCCCTTCCGTTAAATCGGGGACTGGTTATTAGTTAACTTCACCTACGGGCTTTTGTTTTAATGTTACTTAGTGTAACTTCATCCTGGTTCAGGCGAAGTCTACTGCAAATGGTTTTTTTTATGCCACTATGTTAAATAGTGTACTGGTTAATTTGCTCTTGAGTTTGTGTAGCGCCCTGCATAGTTTAATGTCTTTTTCTTTATAATAAATGCTGGATGGCTCTGGGTCTAACGCCCTTGTGGTCACACTCATTTACCAAAGTTAAGTAGTCATCCTCCCTGTACTTGCGTTTGGCGTGCTCCGTGGCCAACAATGGAGCTGAAGAGGTATGTGTCTGTGTTGATGCAAGCCACGTGGCTACACTGCGACCTGAGGTAGAGTCTGTACTCACCGCATGGCCGTGCGTGAGATCACAGCCTGGTGCCATGGGAACACTACAACTGTGTTACCACCTCCATCTGCTACGTCACCGGTTAACCCTGATAACAATGTGGAGTAATGAAAATAATAGCTGGCAGAAGTGCCTGTAATCGTTGCAAGTATACGCCATATTTTATTTCAAAAGGACAATATTCTAACAGAAATTCCACTGGTATACTTTATAAAGAGGTTCTACCATGATGCACTATCATCATGATTCACATCTGTTTTGCAGCTGACTTGAAACTCATCCATTAAACAGATATCAGTTATTTTATAGTTGTCATAAAGTTTAGGCAAATATATTTTTTCTTATGAACCCGTTATATTTTTTTTAATGAAATCACAGTTTGGATCAAAACTGTTTTAAAGTTGGAAAGTTAGCAGTCAACTCATTGTACACATATGGATTCAAAGAATATTTAATATTTAATTTTCCCCTTGTCTTGCTTAACAAAGATTTTGTTCAATGTTGTTATACTTGAAATCTGCTGCGAATGTCGTAATAAATTGTAATATGAGATATGGTATAATTAAACTAACATGATACTCAGGGCAGAACTTACGACTGCTGGGTGGCAATAGTTATGTTCTGCCCTGAGCATCATGTCTCCCAATTTTTTAAAATCATTAAGTGGTGCAAGGTTTTACCAAGCACTATCAATCCATGTACAATTGTCTCTTTCACGAAAACAACACATTTTTTAATTAAACATAAATTTATTTTAATAGGCAGATGTTTTCTGAAAAAAAATTATATCTAAGAGGTGTAAACAGAGGGCGGTGCGAGGTTTTACCAAGCATTGAAAGTCCATGTTCAATAGGCTCTGGCATAAAATAATTATTATTTTCGCATGGAATATTAATTTAATTCAGTAGTTAACTGTCTTCCGAAGAAAATGATACCCTACATGTGTACTTGAACTCCCCCTGTTGTCATAAATATTGCACAGCAACTGAGTGCGAAGTTAATTTTCAGTGGCTTCTTATGGGGAAATTGGATGATTTGTTACTGAAATGTTTGTTTATTTCATTAGAAACATACATTCTGAATAAAGTGATGTCCTGGCAGGGCATGTACAAAATCTCTTTGTCACCAAATAATTTGCAAGCACCAAGCGTCCGTAACTCTGGGCAGGTGGCAAGTGTGAATTATTAATTACTGAAGGTCATAAAGAAACCAATTTTATGACCATAATTATTTGCCACTGTCTCAAAAGTTACAAATTTTAAAAATGAAATATTATTATTCACTTAAAAATGTGACGTCGGGGTCGACAAGTTTTGATTAATGTGAAGTAACGTTGCTAACATAGACAAACAGTGGCTTCACACATGTTCCGGGTAAGAGTGAGAAGGGGAGCCGTCAGCTAACAGTGTACAATCAATAACCTCCAGGCACTTACAGACCACACCCATGGACTGCTTGCCCCAAGAGCAAACCACACTCCCATATTGCTTGCATGTTTAGTATTAATTTTTGTATGTACACAAATGCATGAACCACGACAGTGGACATTTTGATTTGTCTGCACATATTGTTATCATCTTTGTGAAAAAATGTGATTTTTCACCAATATACTGAAATCAATTGCACTCATCACTCTAAACTACTCCAACAGACAAAATATTTTTGTCGTTATTTGAATAATACTTTATATGGTATATGTTATTAGAACAAAGTGTTCTGTTTCTGTTGTTCATTATAGGTCATTATATGGTGTTGTTTTTATTATTGAGTTTATTTTTTTGTGTAGTTGATGTCTACATTAAATGAAATTGTATGGCAATGATTATATTGATATGATGTGGAAGGATTCTCATACAGAAGAAAGAAGAAACTACAAAGGGCTTTCAAAAGTGCTTACTTTACCGTAAACAGTCTTCATACAGTGCAACAAGCTGCTTCTCTTTCCCTATTTCACTATTTTTAACGAAATTGCAAGTCCATATAAAACGTGCTGGTTGTCAACAATTGCCCACAAAATCAAGCCAAAAAGTTAACAAATCGGAATCCAAAAAGAACTAACCCCAATAAGTCGTCAACAAACTGTAATACAAAACTAAGAGAAATGCAAGTTGTGATAACACAAGCAAAGTGCGAAGGCAAGCGAGCGAGAGCACAATGACAGGCTAAATATGCAACTGTAGTCGTGAGTGGAAACATTGTACCGACTGAGAGGGTAGGGTAGGCGGAGAGGCAGGGGCAATGGGTACCGGCTAGCACTAGTGACCTAGGGGGGTGATATCTATTTTTAGATATGCCCTGTGTCCATTGGTGCTGACCATGAAAAACGCAACTTGCAGCAACCCAAAAAATTACAACAAATTTATTTTTCAACAGAGTTCCCTAAACCCACATATTTTTTATGGTTCTTCAAAAATGAGTAGTTATCGAAAGACGACGCAATAAATAAGGTCAATATAGAACTGCTCTACTGTAATACGAACATTTGGATACAAGTCATGAACATTTTTAGAAATCTGAAGTTTTCTTGAAATTTGTAATGAACAGCTATTATTTCCCTCCTCTAAGAAAAATCTCTTAGGATGTATACACCCTGCTGCAAATGTTTCTTCTACATCAGAAGGATAAATATGTTGCAATGTATCAGCTGATTTGTGGTTTTCATTGAGATGAGTTTCTGCGAGGTGGGATAAAAATGAAAATTTTTCAGAAGTTCAGGTTACATACAGACACTTAGGTCTCCAATTCTGTAAAAATTTATACTGTATTGTCACATAACTGGTCTGCAGGACAGAATTTAGATGATTTTTGTAGTTGTGGCCATTTCCTTCTACAAATATTTCCTTGTTTTCAATCGGTTTACAACAGATGATGTACTCTGCCATCTGATATACTATACATGATCAATGTTTTGGGTGCCCTGGTCCCAGATCCATAAGACCCATGTCTGAATACAACTCTGGCAACACCATTAATTAGTTAGTGTAATTGAAGATGAAGCAGTTTTGGCGGTGGTACTTGTCTAGTTGTTCCCAGGGCTGGTTTTTGAAATTTGTCGGCGCCATGCACATTTTTGTAGGACCTCCCCCCATCCCCCATATACTTACATCCCCATACTCGGTCATGCATGACATAAGTTTAGTGAACTTATGGAGCTAAAAATATTGTCTTTATTTGCAAGCATTTATGCCCTGCTTTTATCATGACAAAGTCAACTGTCAAGTCTTTCTCACCATTGAAAATATGTCTCAATTTGAAGAATTGTGAGGGAGTTTAAATTTTGTTCTTCCATAGTAGGTCAGAGATATGATTTTACTTTCTTTAAAGCGGAAAATGATCTCTCAGCTGAATAGCTGTGCAGAGGTACAGCCCAAAAAAATGGTGTGCAAATGTTATGTAATAAAGTCAGGAAATATTTTTTTTATTCAGTGTAATGTTATGTATGAAATAAAAACTAAATGAACTCATTTATGATGAGTTATTTTTGGTTTTCACTTGTTATGATGATAAAATATTGTGTAAAAATGTTGAGTGTCGCTGTGACTCGCCCACAACCAACTCAAATTGAATGCAACTTTGCCACGCTTTTGTGTTTGTGCCAGCAATGGCAGCCAGAGCTGGCTGGTGCACAGAACTGGCAACTGCTCACTCGGCAACAGCACAGTGATGTCACGACGTCTGCAGCTCATCCATTCTAACTGCAACCTCCTCCTCCTCAAGCAGACTTCTACGACCAAATGTTCAGAAATGGTGGCTGATGATGCGGGTGTGAGATAATCCATCCACCACTTTGACATGTTGATACGAAGGGGAAAGGGAGGGCGGATATGTTCCGGGCATGAGAAAGGTTGAAGATAAAAATTTTAAAACAAGAACAGAGCAAGGTCGTGACTTGTGAAAACAGATGACCTGCAAAATGTGTATTGCTTACTCACTCCCCTTCTTGACTTTGCTTGGCTATTGTCCTGTTGACAGTCAGAGCTGCATTCCTGGAAACAAAGAGGAGTGAGGGGAGGAGAAAAGTATTGATCTCATGAGCAACTAAAAGAGGGGAGGTTGCAAACAAGAAAAAGAGACAGATATACAGCAACTTAAGGTTAAAGTCTTGAAAGCAACTGCAATTTTCCCTCATTATCTCTTCCAGGGGNAAACTGCAATTTTCCCCTCATCTCTTCCAGGGGTGACCAAGATTGCACTGCCTGCTGTAGAAGTTTCTTTAAAACTAAGGGTGCAGACATTTTGTGAGTAAATTTGGTACTTGCTACAACACTATACTTCCTTTCTTCATAATAGCTCAGTTTTCAGCCAATTACTTTTCACTAGGGATGGGTCGGTTCGGTTCTTGAGGTTTGCCTTTGAACCGGTTTTAGGTTAACAACAACTTCTCTGTTCTCGTTTCTACACAGCAATGCCAAAACTCCGTCGTTACAAAAATAACTACCGTACTTACTTTCATATAGCGCACCCTTTTTTCCCAAAACAAAAGAAAAACTTTCTAGGCTGCGCGCTATACAAGAAAAAAAAAGAGTGGTTCGGTGATGTTTAGAAGGAAGTGTAGGGGAAAAGTCTGTTATCTCATGTCTCGCTCTTACATCGTCACTCCTCTCCCTTCTCTCTCTTTACCACTCAGCCCTCTGCAGTAAGCAACACTGCTAGCTGATCGATACATTCCTCCAAGCCCTCTTTGTTTCCGTGTAAGCTAAAGAATAAACAAAATTCCCCAGGGAGGGGGGGGGGACGAAGGAAGAAGCAACGTTTTTTTTGAGAGATGTCACATTCCAGCACTGCAAAAGAAAATCAGCATGTCACTGCATAACAGAAGCAAAAACCGCAGATGTTGATGTTCTTTTAATGACCGTATGTTACCATTATCATACAGCACAGCACAATGTTTTGGCTTTTAGCGCCACGAGTTACTTAATTAAAGTATTTTCCAAACATATCACAATCACCACATATTAATGTAGAAAAATAATAATTTGTTATATATTTACTAACCTTAAATAAATTTAATACAAATTTATCTGTATACATTAAATCTTATCTTCACACATTGTTATTGTTCAATTCTTCCATAGGTTAAATAAAACATTTAATGAATTTTACCTGCATTGGTTTAACGAAGTTGCAAGCAAAAGGCAAGTATTAAAAATATAACCAAATACTGGAACTGATATTTAAATTGTAGAATCAGTACCGGAACTGATATTTAAATTGTAGAATCGGTACCGGAACGGATATTTTTTGTTGTTCAACCCATCCCTACTTTTTACAAAAAAAAAAATTTCCACTTTATACATTTTTTTTCTTGTTAATAAGAATAACCTCTCTCCCAAGGTTCTTGATGGAGATTCTTTTTTTTTTTGAAAAGGACATCTTATAGTTATTCTCGTTTAGTTCAATCACCTTTTTTCATAGCCGCCAAACATTTCACGTAGGGATTCCATATACTATATAAGTGAGTCTAACAATCTATTCAATATTTCAATGGTCGTCTCGACAGTTTGAAGACTTTCACTGACTTTTTCAAAACTTTATAAAATATCTATTCAAATTTCAACATAATACAGTTTATAGTTGGTGTGAGCACTTAAAAGTTCCCCATAATTTTTTTTTGTGAGAGGGTTTTCACAGGGGCCGCTCAAAACAGAAGGGTCTTTATTACACACTCTCAGTTTTCACAACGGCATCTGCAGACCTCTTCACATGACTACCTTGTTTCAGATAAATCTTGTAGTTTTTCTTTTGAATTGCTGAAATTGTATTGGCTTCTCCCACTGTTTTGTAGAGCCTGTGAAGAAATTATATACAATTCGTACAGAGTTGAAAAACGAACATCTCCCTTGGCAGCAACTTGCAGCACATATGCGCCTACCGAGTTGAGAAAATGTGCAGCACAAAGAACATAAAGCGCTTTTGGGTTAATTTTCTTAACGCGAGCTTGTAAGCCAGAGTACTTCCAGACATTTGACTGGCATTGTCATATTATTGCCATTGGCAGTCATGTATATCAATGGAGTGTGATTCTAAAACACTCACAACAGTATTAGCTAAACTCTCTGACAAATGTCCGGGATTCGGAAAAAACATTAGTAAGAGCTAAACAGGTGATACGTTTTCATCAACATATCTTATTACAAATAACAATTGGTCAATGTGATAAATGTTTGGGTTTGAATTACTTGGTTCTTTCTATATCAATAATGATAATTTTTTTCACTTTAGACGCATATGGTTGCGGAAAGATAGGAAGTTTGCCCAGAACCTGTGTTGCCATGTTGTGCAATGTGTTCTGCCAAGAAGGGGTCGAATTCAGCTATCAGTTCTAGACACATCGTGCATTTGCCATTCTGCAGTGAACCAAATGTTTCCTTTTGACTGCAAAAGGGGTATCCTCAGCTTGGTACAGAAACTCCACTAAGAACATTTTTCTCCAGTATATTTTTCTCAACTTCTATGTAGGAATCATGATGGCATGCCATTTTTCTAGGCCCTTTTTTAATATTAACAAAGCTTATGATTTTGAGATGTGTCATGAGCAGATAAAAAGCTTGCAATATTTTTCCATTCAGGTACGCCTTCACTGGCAAGTTTGCAACATGTATTACCCATATGTTTTGTTCCAAAAAAAACGTTCCAAAGAGCTTACACGAAGCACAAAAACGGATCCTGTGCTTTTAGAATAAAGTAAATAGTTCCTTAAATTTGATTCGCCATTTCTAATTGTTGGTAAAAACACTTGTCAATAAACTATTAAAGTAACCAAAGATTATACTGTACTTTGTTTAACTCCTATAATAAAGCTGAACTTGGAAATTATATTAAACGAATTGGCAACATAAGCAAATACTCTGTAATCATGTGTAATTATAATATCTTTGACTAACTGTAAATATAACCCTTGAAAATCCACAACGTTACAAGTTGTATCATGGCCAAAACGGCCATCCCACAAATGGGTGTACGACTCGCATCACTCCGGAAAATATGGCAGACTACAATATCATTGGCCCATGCAGCAAGCCGCTAAAATAACAAAAACACTTTTGATTATAACGGAAACCACAAAATAATANACACAAAATAATATTACGTCCCAAAATAAAATATCTGCAGTACAACTTCCAAAATGGTGGATAAAATGTATATCATCCTAAAATTATAAATTGTTCAAAATAAGACGGAGATCCAAGGTGACTACATGCTGTATGGCGAGAAACGAAGAAAAAGGAAATCGCACCAGCGAAAACATATCTATACTAAGGTATGCTCCGGACTTCGTGGTCTCATGCGACTAATCGATGCATAAATCAGAGGTCTAGAATGAAGTATAATATATCACAAGTGATACGTTTAATTTTGACAATTACAAATTAAGACTACACACACAGTATTACGTACATAAACTATTAAATGACATAAAGAAAATGTTTTTAAACAAGAATTATAAAAAAAATAACCAGATAAATGTTTAAACATTACATTAATTTCATATGACGTTAGTTTTACAACTTCACAGTAAGTAAACAAAATTAGTAAGCAAAACTAGAGCACGTTTCAATAATATAAAAAAAAAACATATTTGGTGAAACACCAAATAATTAAGAATGGAAATAACAGAATTACATACCGACTTGAAACAAGTGCCAACACAAATGGCACAACAGAATGAGGGGTCGAGAAAAGTTTCGATCGCAGGAGCAGCCAGAAGATCGGAGTTAGCAGACTAGAAGGGTGGGTGGCCAAGCAAATGTGAGATGGAGATATCGTAATGGAAAGTAGCTGCAAAAAACACAGCGCCACAGCACTCCACTGGTTCACTCCTGGCTCCCCTCCCCTCCCTCCCTGGTGGTTAGTGGCTAAGGACATCACGCTGGTTGCTACGCAACCGCAACTATCCCCCTCCATGTCAGCCATGTAATGGAAAAAACAAGGCCACCATACTGATCATGTCCCGTATCACAGACGATACTAGACTGCCAAAACTTATCTCTCCAAGCCAAATGTTTACACATGCATCAGCACTATAACAGTGGGTGTTTTATTTGGTATATGTCTGTATTTAGAAGGGATTAATAAAACAGTTTATCTTGTTTACAAGGAGAATTTCTACTTTTCAATGAGCGGTAATTACTGATTACCTCTCGCTAAATAGTGCGTATATGGCACTCAAGCATTTTTTTGTCTCACGAGACGCTGTATGTATACTTCTGTGATATAATTTTATTCTGAAAAATTTGCATATTAAAATTTTATTTATATAATTTTTATTGACTCTCTGGTTTTCTCGCAATAAGTGACTGAAAATTAATGCAGCGTCTACTACAAGTTACGTCACACACTGTTTAAAACTTTTTTTTTTTCAGTGACAAGAGGTTGTTATTTATACTTCTGGGGCATCATTTCATTTTTAAATTAAATGCATATATTATTCTATTTTATTCACTTTTTACACCAGAGGTGAGTAAATGTAGAAGTATAAAGGCTCTGTAAAAATTTGCGCCACTCAATGTTCGTAACATTTTTATTGACAAGGTGATGGTAAATATACGCTTATCAGGTATCATTTTATTCGGAAAATGTCTGCTTATTAAATAAAATCAATATTTAAGTTAAAAATGTGCTTGTTTTATGTCATCGACAATGAAACACGAACTTTAAGAAAAAACGCACTTTAAACATAATTTTTTGGGGGTCAAAATAGGTTATTTTTGGAATATGTGACAACAGTGATCTTACGATGATATTCTCTGGAACTGTGTATATTCGTACAATTGGGGTTTTACTGTATATAAAACACACATTTTTCCCATTTACGGTACTTTATGGAGTATAGGGTGCTACATATACCAATTTGCAGTTTATGAAGTAAATTTGTCACTGTTGCACATAAACACTTGTTTTTAAAGAATTGTATAGAACTCAATTTGCACCATCAAAAAAAGGTAAACAATATACAAACATGGCGCACTTGGAAACGTGAAGTCATTCACACAATTGCATTGAGACTATTTTCAAGCAATGAACGAGCCGAGCCACAAGCATGGTATGCTTGTTAGTCACTCGCTAGTTGCTAGATGCCTCGCCATACACAAACAATTCACATCGGTTGCCAACCAACTGTAAAAGATATTCCACCAGCGTGGGAGGATATCAATCTCCCTTCACATTCAATCTAGTACCATAACTGGTTTCTCATATGTGCCACCCCCCAAAGGCTGTGCCCCTAGGCCCCTGGCTGTTTTTGCAACAATTTGTTTAATAATGTCTTTACACAGAATTTTATCTCACATTACATATGCTGAATGTAATTGCTTATTACTTTGGGCGTGGGAAATAATGGCATGTATTCTGCAGTAATTTTAACTTGAGAAAAAGTATGACTTGATTAAGTAAAAATGGTTATTGTCTCATTTTCTGTGTAGTTCTGTTAATAAGTAGTGTACATATGTGACATAGGGTGTGAAGTGACAGTTGGTGACTGGTGCTGGACTGAGGAAGCAGTGAAAGACTTATGATGGTTTGTGCAGGCACTGGTACCCGGGCCAGGAAAAAGTTTCTCCTCTCACACCCTCGGCATGTACGAGTACAACATCTCGGGGCCACCGCTGCAGAGTTTCAGGACACAGGTACTTCTGTGTGCTTACTTCCAATGCAAATAGTTTAATGTTACTGAATTTAAATGACAAGAATTAAGCTAATGTGGTGCACTTGAATTCACAATGTAAACATGAGGTTGCCAATATAATTAATTAGCCTAGTTTCCTTTATATATGTATGTGAGTAAATTTTTTAAAGTAGACCTACTGTGAGACTGAGGTAAAAGGAATGTGTGTGTTAATACATACATAATCTTTCTGTATACACACATTTGATGTTTGTAATATAGACTTCTGCCAACATAAAAACTTTGGTTAAATTTGGTTTCATGGTTTTATAGGTATATAGAATAGCAATAAAAATATTCATATGGCTGCCATTTTAAAAATTATGATTTGACTCGCCTAAAACATATTAGTTTACATGAAGCAGCCTGTTTCCCTAGATAGAAAACAAAAACCTTTATTTCTTCATATTATCTTACAAAGTGGTGTACAAAAGAGGCCATGTGTTAGCATATTTAATGCTTGCAGTTAATTATTTCAGCACCCCATGTTTGGTCAAAATTGGTAAATGGTATGGTATATGTATATCAAAATAACTTAAAATATTTATATGGCTGCCATATAAAAATCTTATCCATTTAAATTGCAAATGTTAGCATCGCCTACCACCGTATTAATTATCTGCCAGAATTTGAAGTTTGGTTGAAATTGGTTACATTGTTTTGTGTATATAGCATAGTAATCAAAAAATGTCATACGTCCACAATTTTGAAAATAAATTTTGACCCATTTGAAACATATCAGTTTACATGGAGTATTATAGTATTGCTTGTTTGCCAAATCTGTAGGAATCTGTTTATTGTTTCCCGAGATAAGATAAAAAAACTTAATCTTACAAATTGGTAAGCAAAAGGGGGTAAGTATTAGCAGATTTAATGCTTGTAGTCTATACTTTCAGCATACCAAGTTTGGTTACAGTTGGTTAAACAGAATGGTATATACCTATACCAAATTAACCTAAAATATTTATATGGCCACCATGTTGAAAATAAGTGCCTTATCCATTTAAGACTTACCTATGTAGTATCATAGCCTATCAGTAATTTTGTGGGAACCTATTGGGCAGTTTCTAAGATATGATGTAAAAGCTTACATTTTTCATGTACTGTTATCTTCCAAAATGGCAGACCAATATTAGTATACGTCCTTAAATTAAATGCTTAAATACTGATGTTGGAGGTTTTCAGTTCAAGCCTACTGCTGAGCTCCGAGCTCGTGCTCAAACTTTTTTATTGTATACAATAAATAACATTTATAAAGCATATAGTATTAATGATCTCAAGGTAATTTGTGTTCATATCTACAGTTCTAAAGAATAATTTTAACAGAACATGTCTACCTTTTAAAATATTGTTTTCTTTGAGAATAAATTCACACACATCTTTTCTGTGAAACTGTTTCCATAATTTCTTAAATTTTTATNATTTAAAATATTGTTTTGTTTGAGAATAAATTCACACACCTCTCTTCTGTGAAACTGTTTCCGTAATTTGTTCAGTTTTTATGAATTAATTTTGGTATGTTTTTCACTGTTTTTTTTTTTAATTTCATAAAAAAATTTATTATTTTAAAAATGTAATGTTATTTCACAAACAATAAGTACATATACAATTAATTTTCGTTCAGTAAAATATTAAATTTAAGTGCTTCATTTTATGCAAGTATATTATTTTAATGGCTGAAATTTACCTGTTCAAAAAAATACTTACCAGTCAATGTATACAGTAAATGTTTGTGCATATAAAAGAAACAGTTGACATGAATGCAGAAAATAAAAGTAATGGCATGCATCACCAGCATGATTCCCACACAGTATGTAAATTTACTTTAAAAAATTGAACCATAAAAAGAACTATTATTCAAATTATATAAGTAAAATTTATTTCGAGTGTGCCACATTTTGCGTATCAATCCAACACAATTTGACTGCAAAAACTTGAAAGACTGTGTAAATATTAGCTTATCAAAACTGGTTACATTTATTTATATATCTTTGTGCATGTAATTTGTAGATTATAAGAACATAGATTTCACTAAATACAGTACAATATCAAAAAGAAGACCCTGACAATAATGATTGCATCAAAGTAAAGACCCTATTCTGGGGAACCGTAAANTTTTGAAAAATTTAAAGGAAATAGGGCAAAATCAAAGTTTATTGCATTTATTTTGGTTGCTAACCATTGCAATTTTCTTCACTACTAGTATACAACTCTGAAGAGGGAAGGAACTAAAAATAGATACCACTCACTAATACATAATTGGCCACCCCTTCCATCAACATTTCCGGAACCCTGGGTGTACCGGGATNGCCAATGTTTACCCATGCGAGCCTGCTGGCCTGCCTTTACTCAAGTTACACTTGTACACTCCAAGAATTTGCTAACTCAGATGGCCCTTTGTGAGGCCCCATAATAATAAAAGCATTTGACTAAACTGCTGAAAGGAGAAATAAAGACTATAATTTTTTGATGCTTCCAGACATAGTTTCGCAATTTCATATCCAGATACAGTTTTTTTTTCATATGCAAAGGTTATGACAACACGTGAGGCAAAATATTTGTGTGGTATTACAAATAAAACATTATAAACCAATTTGTTTTTAATTTTTAGTTCTTTTGAGACAATTTGATACTAAAAACCAATATTTAGCACCCCACTTTTACTATAAATTAAATTAACTGATTTCGTCATTAAAATTTTACCATTTCATAAAAAAAATATTTTCATTTTGTCAAATAAGTTATATAGCAAAAAAATGTAGGCATTATTATTAAAACATGAATCTGTTGTTTTTGTAACAATTCCACTCAAACTAAATGGAATTTGTTATTCATTCTTTTAATCAGTACATATTTAAGCAGAAAACATTAAAAAATATGTAATAATAAAGATAAAAGGACAACCTTACGAGAGCACACTTGTCATGTAACACACAGTCACGTACGTCATAGTAATTTTTGTGCGATAAATCTTGTACATTATCGAGACGTTTAAAATTGCACAAGAACATTCACTAGCGTTCGAGTTTTACAAGATTTTTGCATAGCCCACGCACAGCTTTTGTTCATTTGTAGATAACAATACTTTAATTAAATCTTGTTCAGTTCAATATTACTCCAACACAAATCCACAACCTTACTACAAAATACTAGGAAATATTTTGTTATTAGGAAAATAAAAATACTCCTTACATAGTAAAAATGTTTTTACAATGAAGTAGCAGAAACCCCATTTGTTTTTGTTTTCTTGGCAATATGAAAATTACACAAATTTGCTTCCAATGCAGTTGTCTTTTTATTTTTTATGTCCTCCACTATCACCAAATCACTATGCATAGGGCACGGCAGTGTTTGAGAAAACACATTTACACAATGTTCTTTTGGTAGGAAAGATTTCCTATTCTTGCTCTTCTTTGATCTCATTGCTGCCTCTGAGCTAATGTTTTTCTTTTGACTTCTAATTTTTTTCATAAACTTCCCAGGACTAACATTATACATGACATTTTGAAGTTTTGATAATGGGGTTTTTGAGTTCAGTGATACTATTGCAGCATGGCTTCTCGCAGAATATGACTCTTCAAGCAGTAATTCATCTGTTTGGCTCCCATAAACTTTACCACAACAGAGTTGAATTGTTCTACGCAGTTGCTATCAACATATTTCAACAGACTTCTAGCATTACAAAGAATGCAGTGATTCTGCACTTCCTCCACTGCAGTCCACAATCTCTACTCTATAATTTCTGCCAGCATGTTCTTATCTTTGGGTTTAGTACCTTGACAAAAGTACCGCAAGCAACTGGAATGATTACCAAATATATGTTTTGGTGCATTTGCAACATCATTACGAATGCCCAGTATCTTCTCATGTTCAGTCGCATCTTCCATTTCTCTCCAATGACGAGCAGCACTGATGACAGCAGTTCTCATTCTTATTATGTTGCTTCCTATTATTTGTGTAAGTTTAATATGGAAGCAATATCTTTCAGTTTGTTGCCGTAGTTTCTCATAATATGGTTACGACACTCAACCTTTGCTACAGTAATATCATCGTAAGGCCTTGCAGAAAGGTTTTTGTTGTACACACTGCTGTGACCATCAGCAGTGTGTACAACAAAAACCATATTTTATGCCATACATCTGAACACTGTTTTTAAATCCTTCTGTCACAATATCAGCGTCCATGCTACTAGCTAGCACTGCCGTTCCAGTTATTGTAACATTATGTGCTTTTGGTTCCATGTTATTAGCTTTCGCTCGGTTGCACATTGTACAGTACTTATTCCTCACACCTAGAAGGAGAACCTTTTTGGTGTGAAAGCAAACTATAGCAGCTACACCTGACAAATAGCTATAGTTCCTGTTTTTGTAAGCTGTTTTCGCCAACTGCCTATCTGCCACGGCCATCTCTTTCAGGGCTGTTTCTTCCCAATCTTCACAAACTCTGTCATGGTACTTTGCATTTGTATTTTGAGACATTGATGGAATGTTGACGCTGGATGTGAGCTCACGTTGCCTGAAACTGCTATGGTGTTAACATCCATTACTTCGTCACTAGCAGTGTCCGTTGGTAAACTGAACTTAGCATAGCACATGTTGCATTCTACTGTAAAAATTGACTAAAGACCCATGGTGGGCGATATTTTTCAATTTCTAAAAGAAAAATGATATATTTACAATATGCCAGTCAGTGTTTCATTTGTCGTGAGGCAGGGATGACTCTGTAACTTCCAGTCTTCTTTGACTGGAGAAAGTTGTAGTGGCAATTTAACCTCATCAGTTGTGCCAGGAACCTCAGAAGTAGAGTAATTTTTACACAGTTGATCTAAATCAAAAATATTTCCTTGCTGTGTTTCTGGTGTAACATTATTGTTGGTTATTACTGAAGACATCTCTTCCTGAGTCTAGAAAATTGTAAGGTTAGTGTCTAGGTTAGTGCTTGAGGATTTGCCGTAGCTTATACAGAAAGTTCTGAAAAAAAGAAATTCACGACACTAAGTACATTTTATTTAATATGTTGAATAAAAATCTTTAATATTCACACACTATTGGCTGTTCTAGGTAAACTGAGCAATTAAAAAAAATATTTGAAAAATTTTCTTGTCCATCTTTGCATGTACACTCATATGCAATATAAAAATGATAAACATCAATGAATTGCACCGAGTACAACGAAGGTTGCCACTGGGTATCGCCATAGCCGTACGTACGTATTATCAAGTATGGGCATTATCAAGTACATGTTTTGGGTGGGTGTACTGTGAGATATCTGTTGCAGTAAAAGCATGNATGTGTCCCATAGCCGTACGTACGTATTATCAAGTATGGGCATTATCAAGTACATGTTTTGGGTGGGTGTACTGTGAGATATCTGTTGCAGTAAAAGCATGGATAAGAACAGCAGCAGAAAAAAAAAATTGCACAAAAATTTTTACAGAGTAATTCGACATCAGCATACCCACCCTACAGTATAAAGGAGGTTTCAACACTGTTTNGAAAGCATGGATAAGGCAGCAGAAAAAAAAAAATTGCACAAAAATTTTTACGGAGTAATTCGACATCAGCATACCCACCCTACAGTATAAAGGAGGTTTCAACACTGTTTCAGCATCAACGTGTGTTGTGGTGTATCTGTAATTTTGCAAGAAGAACTGCCGCTGTTACTTTAGGATATTCCGTTAGCAATGAGACGTCGCATGATCTTCCAGTATGATGGTGCACCTCCTCACGTCCACCGTGCGGTGGTTGAACACTTAAATGTGCATTTCCCTGAGAGACAGATAGGACGAGGCGGTTTTCATCCCTGGCCTCCTCGATCACCAGATCTATCATTTGTAGATTATTGCATATGGAGATGGATGAAGGATATTTTTTACCAAAGGACTGCACAAACACGTGAGGAACTACTTGCGCATATCATGCGTGCAGTTCATAAGCGTGCGGCCAAGTATATGGAAGTAGACGGAAACATTTTTGAACATCTTTTGTTACCATGTTAGTCGCAATTGTGATGCCTAATTAAACAATACGGTCAGATAATACATCTCTGTATTTACTTCTGAAAGGGCTATTATTTTATTCGTCATTTTTCANAATTAAACAATACGGTCAGATAATACATCTCTGTATTTACTTCTGAAAGGGCTATTATTTTATTCGTCATTTTTCAAATGAATTACTGTGTAAATATTGGGAATAGGATCCACATTTATATGACATATTTTGCTCCAAATGATGTAAGGAATAGGTCCTGTGAGTGGCGGCAACTCCTCGTGAATCATCCTGTGTGTGTGTATGCTTGTGTGTGTGTGTAACAAAAACACTCAAGTGTGCAGTCTCCAAATATAAATCAGGAAAATGGATTTTAACTCTATTCTGATGGTGTTATTTATATATCTTGTGGCAAGTAGCTATAATCAGCTATAATAATTATCTTTTCAAGCTATGAAAATAAATTATATTTTGTGATTATCTGGTGATTTTTGTGTATCAATTTAAAAACTTTCTCTCAAAAATGTTAACTTTGTATGGAGCAGCAGATGCGAACGTTAAACCGATACTAAATGTATCTGATAGTTCGGCAGTGTACTCTTTTACAGTACATGATAAATTTGGGTATCAGATACAAAGTAACAGGTTGATACTCTGGGACCCATCTCTAGTACAGAGACCCATCGAGAAGGCTCGGGTTGTCCGCGGCGGACCACCAGCAGGGAGGGTAGTTTCATAGTGCAACAGGCTGTAAGCACTCCACAGGCNGCTCGGGTTGTCCGCGGCGGACCACCAGCAGGGAGGGTAGTTTCATAGTGCAACAGGCTGTAAGCACTCCACAGGCGTTGCTGCGCACCATCCAAGTACATGTCATGGCAAATGGGGATACACCTGTGTCCATCAGTACCATATCCGGGCGGCTAACGGAGCAGGATCTGTCGCTGTGGCTTCCCTTACGACGTCTGCCATTACAACCTGAGCATCGCAGAACACAGATGGCCTTTTGCCGGGAACGGGNATATCATGCATGCCGCTACAGAAATCACAGACAGCCGTATGCAGCTACATAGAGCAACACGTGCAGTTCATAAGCATGCGGCCAAGTGTATGCAAGTAGACGGAAACATTTTTGAACATCTTTTGTTACCATGTTANAGATGGATGAAGGATATTTTTTACCAAAGGACTGCACAAACACGTGAGGAACTACTTGCGCATATCATGCATGCCGCTACAGAAATCACAGACAGCCGTATGCAGCTACATAGAGCAACACGTGCAGTTCATAAGCGTGCGGCCAAGTGTATGCAAGTAGACGGAAACATTTTTGAACATCTTTTGTTACCATGTTAGTCGCAATTGTGATGCCCAATTAAACAATACGGTCAGATAATACATCTCTGTATTTACTTCTGAAAGGGCTATTATTTTANTGTGATGCCCAATTAAACAATACGGTCAGATAATACATCTCTGTATTTACTTCTGAAAGGGCTATTATTTTATTCATCATTTTTCAAATGTTTTGAATTACTGTGTAAATATTGGGAATAGGATCCACATTTATATGTCATATTTTGCTCCAAATGATGTAAGGAATAGGCCCTGTGAGTGGCGGCAACTCCTCGTGAATCATCCTGTGTGTGTGCATGCTTTGTGACAAAAACACTCAAGTGTGCAGTCTCCAAATATAAATCAGGAAAATGGATTTTAACTCTATTCTGATGGTGGTATTTATTTATTGTGGCAAGTAGCTATAATCAGCTATAATAATTATCTTTTCAAGCTATGAAAATAAATTATGTTTTGTGATTTTCTGGTGATTTTTGTGTATCGATTTAAAAACTTTCTCTCAAAAATGTTAACTTTGTACGGAGCAGCAGATGCGAACGTTAAACTGATACTAAATGTATCTGATAGTTCGGCAGTGTACTCTTTTACAGTACCTGATAAATTTGGGTATCAGATACAAAGTAACAGGTTGATACTCTGTGACCCATCTCTAGTACAGAGACCCATCGAGAAGGCTCGGGTTGTCCGCAGCGGACCACCAGCAGGGAGGGNCTCTGTGACCCATCTCTAGTACAGAGACCCATCGAGAAGGCTCGGGTTGTCCGCAGCGGACCACCAGCAGGGAGGTAGTTTCATAGTGCAACAGGCTGTAAGCACTCCACAGGTGTTGCTGCGCACCATCCAAGTACATGTCATGGCAANGGTAGTTTCATAGTGCAACAGGCTGTAAGCACTCCACAGGTGTTGCTGCGCACCATCCAAGTACATGTCATGGCAAATGGGGATACACCTGTGTCCATCAGTACCATATCTGGGCGGCTAACAGAGCAGGATCTGTCGCTGTGGCTTCCCTTACGACATCTGCCATTACAACCTGAGCATCGCAGAACACAGATGGCCTTTTGCCGGGAACGGGCAGCATGGCAGCTTGCGGATTGGCAACGAATGGTATTCAGCGATAAATCACGGTTCTGCCTGGTTGCTAACTACCATATCTTGTGCATGTACCCACTTACGTGCCCCTGTGATGGAACTTACAGGTTAATAAATATGTTTATNCTGTGGCTTCCCTTACGACGTCTGCCATTACAACCTGAGCATCGCAGAACACAGATGGCCTTTTGCCGGGAACGGACAGCTTGCGAATTGGCAACGAATGGTATTCAGCGATAAATCACGGTTCTGCCTGGTTACCANTTCAGCGATAAATCACGGTTCTGCCTGGTTGCCAACTACCATATCTTGTGCATGTACCCACTTACGTGCCCCTGTGATGGAACTTACAGGTTAATAAATATGTTTATTGCAAATCAGTGTATTTTAAGAGATATACTAACTGCTTTGTGCCTATTAAAGTTTTTAACATAGGAAAATTGTTTTTTATTATAACGTTGAATTAAAGGCATTATTTATATATTTGCAAACAAAATTATGTAGGCCTATTTTGGTTTCTGTTTATGAAAAAAACTGACACGTGAATGAAGTGCTTAGGCCAATGACAATACTAATTTTACATGTGGCTGTGTAAGTATAAAAAATGGGCAGAGAAAATATTTTAAGTAGTGCTTTCGAATGTGCAGACTTTACTGTGAACAGCCTAAACCAATTTGGGTTCTCATGTAATGACTCAGTAGTAAATTTAAATATGTGTTTACCTGTGAAAACAACCTTGTCATTAAGTTTATTTAAAGTTGTTACACAGATTTAATAATTCCCCCTCCACTTCGACTCTTCTCCTTCCTCTTGTCCCCTCCCTCCCGTTAATCAAGGACACACGCCCTGCAGTTCATACCTAGCTAGCCTCCTGTCTGCAAGAAGGGTCTAACTAACACTCTGGCACTGCTTACACATGTTGCCTATGGCATGATTACTTTATACGATATATAACTTATTTTTCAAATTCTTCACAGGCCGACCAACTATCGCTAAACAAACATAAACTTGGTACCACATCTCGGACTCTGTACAGTAATTACACACTTTCTTACAGGGTTACAAACATTTGTACAGGTTTACACAGTTATACAACATGCCCTAAAGTGATCTCTCCGAGTACTTAATTGCTCTTCTGTGCTTCCGTCGCCCTTGCAAATCAGGGACTTTCTTGCGTATAGACAAACAATTGTGGCATATGGCCTGTAATTTGCACAGCTGACTGACAGCATTTAAGTTTTTGTGACAAGGTTTGTTTTTACTGGTGGCTCACTTGCCGTGTAAAAGAAAACATTCTCATCTCCTAGGCTAGAAACTCTGTCCTTGCTAATGTCCGGCACTCTGCCATTTTTACAAAGGGTCTTCCGGTAGGCGGAAGCAAACACACACTTAACCTATCGCTAAACTTACACATGGTACGTTTTACTGTTAAGGTAGAAGTAAAGTGGATCTCCTTATAGTGATGCAGCCATCAACACAGTAAATGCAGATCACTTTAAAAAGTACTGTACAGATTTCCAAAATCATTAGAAAAATATAGCTTGAGTTTCATATGAAAGATAAGTGTTTATATTTTTTTCAGTGTAAAATACATCACAGTGGTAAGTTTGTTTAATGGTTAAATTAATTAATTAAAAACTAACATTTTAATTTTACTTAAGAATGTACGTGTTTCATCTCTGAATGAATTACAAAGTTAGTTATATTAAAAAAAACTTCATCTAATCAAATTAGCAGTTTTTTTCTATGCTTGTATCTGAGAAAATATTCGCATACCATATTATAGGTGTGCTAAAAGTTAAGTTTATGAAAATAATTTACAATACATATTACACCTGTTAACTAAATTATTAATTTTTAAAATTTAAGACAATGTAAAATACAACTTTTTTTTTGCAAAGAGACAAAGATATTAATGTATAATTTCATATAAATCAATCGCAGTAACAATAACATGACAAATAACCATACAATTTTGGAAGTATATAAAAATTCTATAATATACCTAGGAAGCTGCTGCCTTCGTAGCGCAGTGGTAGTAAGTAGAACTACGTGAAGATGTCGAAAGATGAATGAACAGGGAGGGCGAGGTGGTGATGTGCGCGACAACAGGCCTGGTAATGGGTTGTGAACAGTTGGAAGAGGACTGAGCACCTGCCTACCAGCGGAGGCGGAGGGGACGCGTGTCTGTCTGTGTGTCTGGCTATCGCCACGAGCGTTTGCAGCTGCCTATAAAAATGACAGTGATGCAAGTAATGCGATCATGAGCAACCAACCATTGCAGGTCTATGTTATTATGCCTGCTGCCATGCAGCCATAAGAAACCCCTTTTATTATGTAAATCGCACACATTTCACTTATCTCGATTTGAAACAAAAATTTGATTCTGTAATTACTGTAAACTTACAATTATAGAGGTTGTAATGCGTAAAACA
>NQII01001816.1:362371-399931 GCA_002778355.1 Clitarchus hookeri
ATGTAAACATTGCCATGTGACTGTCACATGGCAATGTTTGTTTACCTTTGGCAGAAGGATACGAAATGGGCTTGAAAGTAAATCTTTAGCAGGGCTTCAAGAAAGTCTCTTCCAGTCGTGAATTGACTATAGGTACAGCACACAACAAAAATTTTATTGTATGTACTTGCCTATACAATGGCATTTGAAAGGAATGGTTATGTGTAAAATCAATGAAAATGTGATTGAAAAGGAATAATATTTGTGAATGATTAATAAAATTTTCGTCTTATCGTTTACGCAATTTATGAAAAGAAAAAAATATTCTGTAAGTCTTCCTCAAACTCACTTTCTTCATAGAGCTGCAACTAACTGCACAACAAATGCATAGCTTACCAAACTATACTAGAGCAGCTGTCATAATTTAAAAGAAAATAAGTTGTATTTCTTTTATTGATTGTATTATATGTGATAGATTAATGTACATATTTAATTAAAATCATAGTATTATAGCCTGAAAGTATTGAAAACGTATTATATATTTGATTTGACAAATATTTTTGTGAAATTTTGAATTTTTATTTGTAATATGCCATAATTTAAAATAACATCAAGTATCCTTTTTTCATGTAAGAATATAGACGTTACTATTTACTTATAAAGCAAATGTTTTGGAGAATATAAAGTGACCAAATACGTATATACTCTGTTCAAAGAGAAACTAAATATGCGTTATTTTCATTTCGAGCAGCAATCTTTTGTCCACTGGAAGAAAATGTGTCAACTAGTCTGTACGGAAATTGTCGGACAAGCATTTGAAGTTACTGTACTGTGTTACTAGGGGAAGGGACTGGATGGGGACTATGCACACTGAGTAGTCTGGCCAGCACAATTCTCGCAACTCGTTCTGCAGTCCAGTTCAGGTGCATGGCTGCCAGGTGTGTTGCGATCAAAGTAAAATATTGTGGGTACACCAGAAGCGTCTAGTCAAAAAAGGCACGAGGTTTCCCTTCAAGAAAAAAGGAAAACAGAAGTGGCTTACACCTAAATATCCTAAATAAACACCGGTAAGGTACAACATAATACTTGTTATTATACACAATTATTAAAAATATTCTGTGTTTGTGTGCGCGCACGTGTGCACGAGAGAGAGGGAGAAAAAAGGGGCGTGGGAAATGATGCATTCACGTTAGTGTGTATACACACACACTCAAACACACAGAGAAGAGTTGAAGCCTTACTGCTGGTGTTGGATATGTATGTATTTCTTACCCCTTTTTGTATTGTAGTTTATCCGTGCCATATCGCAGTAGCACACCAGGGTCATTCATAACACGGCTGACAAATCTACCAACTTCGTGAGTTAGGACCGGGCAAGGCATGCGTACATGAAGTTATAACTAGTGAGTTAATGAGTGAAATAAAAACCTTTGTAATGCAGATGTAACTGGAAAGTAATTTCACTAATATTGTTAGTTTGTTATTATTTTATGATTAAGTGATAGTGTTAATGGTAAAGTAATCACTTTTGGAAAAAAAAATTCTCTGTCCTTAACTGCACTATATTTAAGAAGACACATTGTGACTGGTATGGTCTCTGTAGAGTTGGGAATGAGTTAAGATAAATAGTTCCATATTGCAACGTCGAATCACAAGTGTAACATTTGAATCAGCGGAAAGTGATTTTTAATTTGCTTTATGTGCGTAAGTATACGAGTAAACACGTTAGCAACATATACACACGCATACCATTTTCCCATTTAAACTTGACTAATACATCAATAAAGTGATGAGGTCCATGATAATACCGATTTTACATATGCACGTAAAAATAGGATCCTAAGCAGGTATTTCAAAAACCGACACAGTGCGTGTATTCCACTAATATTGTTAAACGTGGGCAGAAAAAGAACAAAGTGCTGTTTATAATGGAACGTTTCGCCCATCCGTATGTCCTGATTAAAATATGCTGTCTCCTAGGTAAGAGTGTCAGTCTGGTTTCAGGGCCTATAGTCATTTTATAAAGAGAGAAAGGAAGTATACAAAATTTAACTTTTACTCTCTTTACATATAGGTTTGACACTCAATAAGATGAGATTCAACCTACCAAATATAAATGTTTTCCATCAAATTAAGAAAATTTTGCCTAATGTTTTGCTTCCAACAGCCCANGATTCAACCTACCAAATATAAATGTTTTCCATCAAATTAAGAAAATTTTGCCTAATGTTTTGCTTCCAACAGCCCATCTGTGATTTCATGGATACCCGCCCACGTGAAACACTTGTTCTCATTCATCCGTTTTAAACGCAGCCGACTCTTTTCAGTGAGTCTCCTAACAATAAATTGTTTATTTTAGGCGACTTCATATCACCCATACATAAGAGTATTAAAAAATAAAAGGCCAAACAATCCGGAAAAATTACACCCACCAACAACAAATTTTGCCGCAAGTCAAAGGAAATCCAGACGCCATACATGAAGCCGGGCTCACAGTTGACAAAGGTAGTTCTATGGATGCCTTCACATTCCCTATAATACGGACTAAAATCGCTGTGGGTTGCCGCCGTTGATTTCCCGACAACAATTTCTAAACGATACGACACAATGACATCCACCGTGTGGTGTACCTCGTTTATTGGGATGTCCCAATGTGTTCACTTTTCACCGCTTGTTGGACAAAAATGGTCTCAAAAATCAGCACACTAAAAGTATCGATTGGTCTGTTCTTCCTGTTTCGAAATAAATTTTGATTTCTTGACATTGAAGTTTTAGAGAAAGCAGCAATGCTATTGTTATTAGTAGAATACAGTTTTCTTTGTTATTTTATTATGTGCTGTTAGATGTGATAAACATCAGTAACATTCGTCAAAATTAGAAACAAATTTAACTCCTTAACACTTGTAGCTTTGCAGGCGCCGCTCCGTGGACGCTGACAGAAACAAATCGTTTNGATGTGATAAACATCAGTAACATTCGTCAAAATTAGAAACAAATTTAACTCCTTAACACTTGTAGCTTTGCAGGCGCCGCTCCGTGGACGCTGACAGAAACAAATCGTTTCGTCTTAAAATGGCCAGAGACAAATTTTTACACGTACCGACCAGATGTTTGCGTCCGAAGGAAGTATAACACTTGATNTGGCCAGAGACAAATTTTTACACGTACCGACCAGATGTTTGCGTCCGAAGGAAGTATAACACTTGATGCATGTACCGTTATTTACGTCTACATATGTGTGTGCACACATATACTGCATATGTAAATGCATTACTATAGTTAAGAGTGCACTANGTTATTTACGTCTACATATGTGTGTGCACACATATACTGCATATGTAAATGCATTACTATAGTTAAGAGTGCACTATACCCGTAAATCGTGTTACAGCATAGTGAGATGGATGTGTTGTGTAATATTTGTAACTAATTTCACAATTATGAGAGTGTAATGAACAAATACGTGTTGAAAACAAAACTTCTCAATCTTCTGCCATGCTTGAAGATGAAACGTACAGGATAATTATGAACAATGTCGTAGATAATACTTACCGCACATACATGTTTGTTTACAAATTCTCTCTCTATCAGAATGCCGTCCGGATACCTGAATCTCGGTGTCGACAAGTGACGTATGCAAGGCTATACGTGTACGAGTACATAGGGAGCTGCCGAGAAGGCAAGGCTAAGGGCTGGTTTATAAAAATCGCAATAACGCAACACTGGCAAAATCGCAACGATGCAAAATATCAAACACTAAAATTTTTAGGTAGGTGCCTGTTTATAAAAGTCGCAAGAAACTTTTATAAACTTGTGCCTAAAGGTTTCAGAGTTCACTTTCTTGCGTTGCTGCAATTTTGCCAATGTCGTGTTATTGCATTTATTTTATCAACCAGACCTAAGGAATGCCTTTCCCCTCCTGCGTGTATGCATAGAATATATAGAGTAGTAGTACAGAGTGGACACTCAATGTTATCCAATGGGCAGGTTTTTTTTGTCGCAATTGCTATAAGAAANAGAGTAGTAGTACAGAGTGGACACTCAATGTTATCCAATGGGCAGGTTTTTTTTGTCGCAATTGCTATAAGAAATCGCAAACTAGACAAACACAAAATCAAATTTGCTGCTCCCTTAAAATTCTATTTACGCATAGTTCGACTCATTTGTGATACTATAACTATTTTACACGCTGGAGCTCGGACTGGCCGCGAGCTCCCGTTATGCGCGGTCTGGGGTGACTCACCTCGTCTCTTCCCGGACACTGGCTGACGTAAACAGCAAGTGATATGAATTTATTGTGAAATGTTGAGTCAAGAAAAATTAGAAAAAAAATTTTATAAATAAATATTAATTGAAATTTTGCTGCGCTCTACCAAATGTTTTCAAATTAATATAATGCAGTAAATCCATATCCAAAGATTTATCATTACAAAAATTATAGCGGAGAAACCAAGGAGTGTAGTTGATCTCAGCCCTACAAATTGCAAAATTGTTATTACTTATTGTCATATGGTTTATAGGAAATTCTACATTTTGTAATTTACAGTTTATTCTATTTCACGAACGAGTGCACCTTTCTGACAGCCAGTGTCTAGTAATGTATCATAAATTATATGAACAACATTCCACCTAGAAGAACTAAAATCAGCCGATGCACATCACCATAGCTGCATTAAATATAGCTCCTTGAAAGATTTTACAGACTAAAAAAGGTAAAATGCTACTTCTAGATGCATGTCACCACTTATAACTGTCTCCTTCCCAACTCCTAATCTAATGTTCAACAATTTGCCGCCAACGTGACGACATCGCATAAAGAACTCGTGCTCCTGGCCTCGTTGCAGTCAGTGTAGAAGATTGGCTGGAAGTAGAATGTCGCAGGCTCCACACAGATGCGACTTCTTGTAGTGGTAGGAACTTCTTGTTTGCTCATACTGCGCATTGAAGAGGTATCGGAATGTGGCCATTTGAGTATGCATGCTGAGGAGCATAGCCATGGGCGCCATTCCTGCTGTGGTACGGTAACAGACTCCATGTGTGAAGGTTAGCATGTAGGAAATAGACAAATTGCTGTATTATACCAAGAAAACCAAAAAAATTTGTATGGAAATAATGACAACAATCATATTTTTTTCATTGTGTATTAAATGTTAAAGTAACTTACTGAGAAAATATGTTAACATATTTGAAAGTGGCAACCTGTTACGTGTTTCTTTGGAAAAAAAAATTTATATTAAAGTTTGACGTATTTTTTGAAGCACAACAGCTCCATTTGCACTTCAGCAAGTATGCAAATTGTAAATTATAAACCATGACATTATTTACTCATTACTATGCCCAGGGCAAATAAATTAGTTTTTTAAAATTAGAAGTAAACAAAAATTACGAGGAATATAATTTATTTACGAGTCTTTTGTTTGGTGGCGAAGTTGAGGCAGCAGCCTTGTCTTACTTTTACTTACTTTTAAACCCCAATATAAACTTTTGATTTATAATAATCAGAGAAAAAGAAAGTGTTACGTACACTTAATGCAATACAAAAGCTCCAGAAGTTTGTAGTGATAAATATTTCAAAACCTAATTATAATGCTATTTTACATTTACAGATTTAAAATATGGCAGTTTATATTTGTACGTTCAAGCTACCACAAGTAACATAGGTTTCTCGTTAAATATCCCTAGCAATTTACAGTGTAACACTTGCAGGTTACATGAATAAATATTTTTTTGTGCACGATTTTTCCCAGTAGGGCGCTATCGTCACTTATACAGTCCATCAAATAAAGTCATTCATTGCTACAAAATGTTTTGCAGACAATTTTATGTAAAATGCATATCAAAATATTACCAAAATTCGTACTAATACAACATTAGAAGTGCTACTGCATCAGCAGATAATTAGATTAAAAAACCCGGCCGATGTTTTTTAAAACCTTTTAACTACATTTCTAAATACAATTTTTTTTTTGCTACCATTATATCATTGTGGAACAAGATATTTGGTGCAGACATTATGCACTAACATCGTGAAAAATAACAGAATTCTTGGTAAATTTTCCGGAAATAAACAATGCCAATATAAGTTCCATTATCGAATGAAAACGCATTTGCAATCGTTCATGTTTGCTCAACAGCAACTTACTTGCCGTTTGACACATTAGAATTTCGGGAAAACACCTCAATCAGTGGATTTAAACAAATGTACATTTCTATTGCCATAATTTCACATATAAGTAAAAATAATGAATCTTAAATGCTCCTAACCTATGTAATCGATAGTGAAAGGTTTACAAAAATGTATTATTAGTAGGGATGGGTTGAATAACCAAAAATGTTGATTCCGGTTCCGGTGCCGATTCTACAATTTAAATATCGGTTCCAGTATTCGGTTCTATGTATTTTGAATACTTGCCTTTTGCTTGCAACTTTATTAAACCAACGCAGGTAAAATTCATTAAATGTTTTATTTAACCGTTATATGGAAGAATTGAACAATAACAAAGTGTGAAGATAAGTTTTAATGTATACAGATAAACTTGTATTAAATTTATTTAAGGTAGTAAATATGTAAAAAAATTATTCTTTTTTTACATTAATATGTGGTGATTGTGATATGTTTAGAAAATACTTTAATTAAATAACTCTGGCCCCCAAACCAAAACATTGTGGCGTGCTGTATAATAAAGGTAACCTAACCTACAAAAGTTTGTTAAAAGAAGGTCAACTGCTGTGGTGGGCCGGTGGATTTCTTATTTTTTTTTGCTTCTTTTATGGTGTCTGGGCGGCCCCTTTTTTTTGCGTCTTTTACACAGTGACTCATTGGTTTTTTTTTGCCGTGCTGGAATGTGACACCTCGAAAAAAAAAGTCTTCTTCCTCTCTTACTCAGGGCCCGTGGCCATCCTACCAAACAAAGAAGGCTTGGAGGAATGTATCGATCGGCTAGCAGTGTTGTTTACCGGGGAGGGCTGAGATAAAGAGAGAGAGGGAAGGGAGAGGAGTGTTGATGTAAGAGCGAGAGATGAGATAACAGACTATTCTCATACACTTCCCTTCAAACATNGGGAAGGGAGAGGAGTGTTGATGTAAGAGCGAGAGATGAGATAACAGACTATTCTCATACACTTCCCTTCAAACATTGCCGAATACTTTACGACTACCACTCCTTAATTGTTTTTCCGTGTAAAGCACGCACCCCAGAAATTTTTTCCTTTATGTTAGGGAAAAAAGGCCATGCTATACATGAGTAAATACCATAGTTATTTTGTAACAACAGAGTTTTGCCATTGCCGTGTAGAACCAAGANCCATGCTATACATGAGTAAATACCATAGTTATTTTGTAACAACAGAGTTTTGCCATTGCCGTGTAGAACCAAGAACCAAGTAATTGTTGTTAACCTAAAACCGGTTCCGAGTCAAACCTCAAGAACCGGTATAAATTGGAACCGAAGAACCGAACCGACCCATCCCTAATTATTAGCTTTTCCAATGTGCCTATCTTCCATACTGGAATGTGTGTTGTCATACACATAGGCAGAGTACTGCTAATCCAAGACCACGAGAGGAGTAGGTTGGGCTTTCTCGCCTGTTTCGGGTAATGGTACTCCGGAGGGTGGCAGGTGACGTCACCGTGGTGCAGCGTTCCCCCGTATCTTGGGGCCGCCCGTGTTTTATTTATTGCTAGTTACGGATCACGGTTTAACCCAACCTGGGACCAAATTATTGAAACTATCAGAATTATTCCTCTAGAGGAAAGACGTCATTCCGCTATTGGAATGCCTAGAGCCAATTTTTGAACACTCAATAGCGGAATTGTATACCGGAATCAATCCATGAAGTGTCAAAATGAATCCGACAGCTAGGCAGCTGCGGGAATCGNTCTATTTCACGAACGAGTGCACCTTTCTGACAGCCAGTGTCTAGTAATGTATCATAAATTATATGAACAACATTCTACCTAGAAGAACTAAAATCAGCCGATGCACATCACCATAGCTGCATTAAATATAGCTCCTTGAAAGATTTTACAGACTAAAAAAGGTAAAATGCTACTTCTAGATGCATGTCACCACTTATAACTGTCTCCTTCCCAACTCCTAATCTAATGTTCAACAATTTGCCGCCAACGTGACGACATCGCATAAAGAACTCGTGCTCCTGGCCTCGTTGCAGTCAGTGTAGAAGATTGGCTGGAAGTAGAATGTCGCAGGCTCCACACAGATGCGACTTCTTGTAGTGGTAGGAACTTCTTGTTTGCTCATACTGCGCATTGAAGAGGTATCGGAATGTGGCCATTTGAGTATGCATGCTGAGGAGCATAGCCATGGGCGCCATTCCTGCTGTGGTACGGTAACAGACTCCATGTGTGAAGGTTAGCATGTAGGAAATAGACAAATTGCTGTATTATACCAAGAAAACCAAAAAAATTTGTATGGAAATAATGACAACAATCATATTTTTTTCATTGTGTATTAAATGTTGAAGTAACTTACTGAGAAAATATGTTAACATATTTGAAAGTGGCAACCTGTTACGTGTTTCTTTGGAAAAAAAAAATTTATATTAAAGTCTGACGTATTTTTTGAAGCACAACAGCTCCATTTGCACTTCAGCAAGTATGCAAATTGTAAATTATAAACCATGACATTATTTACTCATTACTATGCCCAGGGCAAATAAATTAGTTTTTTTAAAATTAGAAGTAAACAAAAATTACGAGGAATATAATTTATTTATGAGTCTTTTGTTTGGTGGCAAAGTTGAGGCAGCAGCCTTGTCTTACTTTTACTTACTTTTAAACTCCAATATAAACTTTCGATTTATAATAATCAGAGAAAAACAAAGTGTTACGTACACTTAATGCAATACAAAAGCTCCAGAAGTTTGTAGTGATAAATATTTCAAAACCTTATTATAATGCTATTTTACATTTACAGATTTAAAATATGGCCGTTTATATTTGTACGTTCAAGCTACCACAAGTAACATAGGTTTCTCGTTAAATATCCCTAGCAATTTACAGTGTAACACTTGCAGGTTACATGAATAAATATTTTTTTGTGCACGATTTTTCCCAGTAGGGCGCTATCGTCACTTATACAGTCCATCAAATAAAGTCATTCATTGCTACAAAATGTTTTGCGGACAATTTTATGTAAAATGCATATCAAAATATTACCAAAATTCGTACTAACACAACGTTAGAAGTGCTACTGCATCAGCAGATAATTAGATTAAAAAACCCGGCCAATGTTTTTTAAAACCTTTTAACTACATTTCTAAATACAATTTTTTTTTTTGCTACCATTATATCATTGTGGAACAAGATATTTGGTGCAAACATTATGCACTAACATCGTGAAAAATAACAGAATTCTTGGTAAATTTTCCGGAAATAAACAATGCCAATATAAGTTCCATTATCAAATGAAAACGCATTTGCATTCGTTCATGTTTGCTCAACAGCAACTTACTTGCCATTTGACACATTAGAATTTCGGGAAATCACCTCAATCAGTGGATTTACACAAATGTACATTTCTATTGCCATAATTTCACATATAAGTAAAAATAATGAATCTTAAATGCTCCTAACCTATGTAATCGATAGTGAAAGGTTTACAAAAATGTATTATTAGTAGGGATGGGTTGAATAACCAAAAATGTTGATTCCGGTTCCGGTGCCGATTCTACAATTTAAATATCGGTTCCAGTATTCGGTTCTATGTATTTTGAATACTTGCCTTTTGCTTGCAACTTTATTAAACCAACGCAGGTAAAATTCATTAAATGTTTTATTTAACCTTTATATGAAAGAATTGAACAATAATAAGTGTGAAGACAAGTTTTAATGTATACAGATAAACTTGTTGTATGAAATTTATTTAAGGTAGTAAATATGTAAAAAAATTATTCTTTTTTTACATTAATATGTGGTGATTGTGATATGTTTAGAAAATACTTTAATTAAATAACTCTGGCCCCCAAACCAAAACATTGTGGCGTGCTGTATAATAAAGGTAACCTAACCTACAAAAGTTTGTTAAAAGAAGGTCAACTGCTGTGGTGGGCCAGCGGATTTCTTATCTTTNATCAACCGCTGTGGTGGGCCAGCGGATTTCTTATCTTTTTTTTGCTTCTTTTATGGTGTCTGGGCGGCCCCTTTTTTTGCATCTTTTACACAGTCTCACATTGGTTTTTTTTTGCCGTGCTGAAATGTGACACCTCGAAAAAAAAACGTCTTCTTCCTCTCTTACTCAGGGCCCGTGGCCATCCTACCAAACAAAGAAGGCTTGGAGGAATGTATCGATCGGCTAGCAGTGTTGTTTACCGGGGAGGGCTGAGATAAAGAGAGAGAGGGAAGGGAGAGGAGTGTTGATGTAAGAGCGAGAGATGAGATAACAGACTATTCTCATACACTTCCCTTCAAACATCGCCGAACACTTTACGACTACCACTCTTTAATTGTTTTTCCGTGTAAAGCACGCACCCCAGAAATTTTTTCCTTTATGTTAGGGAAAAAAGGCCACGCTATACATGAGTAAATACCATAGTTATTTTGTAACAACAGAGTTTTGCCATTGCCGTGTAGAACCAAGAACCGAGTAATTGTTGTTAACCTAAAACCGGTTCCGAGTCAAACCTCAAGAACCGGTATAAATTGGAACCGAAGAACCGAACCGACCCATCCCTAATTATTAGCTTTTCCAATGTGCCTATCTTCCATACTGGAATGTGTGTTGTCATACACATAGGCAGAGTACTGCTAATCCAAGACCACGAGAGGAGTAGGTTGGGCTTTCTCGCCTGTTTCGGGTAATGGTACTCCGGAGGGTGGCAGGTGACGTCACTGCGGCGCAGCACTTCCCCATGTCTAAGACCGCCCATGTGTCATTTGTTGCTATTTACGGACCGCGGTTTAACCCAAATTGGGTGGTCCAAATTATTGAAACTATCGGAATTATTCCTCTGGAGAAAAGACGTCATTCCGCTATCGGAATGCCTAGAGCCAATTTTTGAACACTCGATAGCGGAATTTTATACCGGAATTGATCCATGAAGTGTCGAAATGAATCCGACAGCTAGGTAGCTGCTGGAATCGCCATTCCTCTACAGATTTGTCTATAATACTTTGTATGATGTAGGAAACTTGAAAATACACTCGCGCTTGGTTTAATATAAATATAAATAACAAAAGAGAAAAAAACTGTTACCAAATATCAAATTATCAAGGCCTTTACATATCTATCAAAAATCGCGTAAACAAAGTTGTTTGTAGGTGAAAACCGATAGAACTGTTAAGAATATCATGTGAAATGTTATACGAACCTGCTGAAACATAAAATGCATAACAAAATCAATTTTGCAAGAAAAGCTTGTAATGACGCAATATTCTTAATTTTTCGGGACATGGGTGTAAAATTCTTTCGTGTGTATGTAGCTTTGGAAAGATTCTTAATATTTTTATCGGGTTTAAAGTTTAAAGCCGTAGTGGCTCGTTTCCCGTGATTGTTTATCAGGCAGACGTGGGCTTTTGTAGGTTATCGGGCGGACGTCTGCTGTTTACGTTTTATCAGGAGTCCGTTTTACAGTTTTCGTTTAGAACGTTGGAGTTTTTTTGTGAAGCGTCAGCATTATTTAGCTTTTTCAGGAGACGTAGACAAGTTTTAGTTCCTCCGGCGCAGTTTTGTTGTTCGAGAGGTTAGTTTATCTGGATGTTGACGGCGAAGTTCGTTTATGTTGACGGCGCAGTCTTAGTTACGATAACGTTGTGGAGAGCGTGCGTGGCCCGGCCCTTATCTCAGGAGATGGGGGCGAGAGGCAGAACAAAAGACGCGTCTGTCTGTTGCCCTTCAAGCAGTACAAGCATTGCTTCAGTCAGTCTGCGGCGACTTCACTTCAAGTCAGTCGCCCTTCAAGGCAGCGGTACAATGCTTGCTTAGGTCACGTCGGGCGCAACACTAAACCCCCAAATCGGTCAATAGACTTTATTATTTTATTTCTCTGCCGGTGTGGGAGGTAGCCGCATTTTAAGTTTCTTTGGGTGAGTTTTTTTTTAAGAACATAATTAAGTAAACAACTGTGGCTCCGTTCTGAACATTTATATTTATCTGTGAGAGGTTCGTACTCTGCAGACTGAAACTCCGTCTGTGAACTGTGTCGCTAAATAGTTAAATAAATATATATAACAAAATACTCTGGAACTTCTTTTCTTAATTAATCAGCATCCATTTACTGAGTCTCGTGTTTCTACCTTGAGCTAGCCGTGGCAACTTAAACATTCTGCAGGTAACAAGGCCCGAACGTTACAATATGGCACCTAACTGTGGGACTGCAATATATGTAAATTGTTGTTAACGAGCCGCGGGGAATGTTACAAGCTGTAGTTGCTAGTTCTGTGAATCAAAACGTAATCAATTTGTTTTAGACATGCAAACATCAATGAATAATATTTTGTAGTTTACAGCAATAGCCGGAATGTTAGCTACAATTTTGTAATGGTATATTTACACCAGAAAATATAAATTGTTATAGTGTTGCTTTTTTATTTGCATTTTATCATTTGTTACAGTATGGTAAACCGTTTTACTGTTCTTTGGTGAATAAAGTTACGATAAATAAATTAAAATATAAAAGTTTCTTAAATATATTCTTAATTAATACTAATAGCAGAAATGAGTTAACTCTTTAACATGTTCTTTCACGGGCTAAGTTATTTTATTGGAAAATATTAGCGTAATTTCGCCAATACAAGTTCTTTTGATGAAAAAACAAATCTGTATGAAAAATAAGAGTTCCTGTGTATTACCAATGTCTGACTTCATTATTTATAATATATTGTTTAATAGTTTCGTCGCCANTGGGAATGTTACAAGCTGTAGTTGCTAGTTCTGTGAATCAAAACGTAATCAATTTGTTTTAGACATGCAAACATCAATGAATAATATTTTGTAGTTTACAGCAATAGCCGGAATGTTAGCAACAATTTTGTAATGGTATATTTACACCAGAAAATATAAATTGTTATAGTGTTGCTTTTTTATTTGCATTTTATCATTTGTTACAGTATGGTAAACCGTTTTACTGTTCTTTGGTGAATAAAGTTACGATAAATAAATTAAAATATAAAAGTTTCTTAAATATATTCTTAATTAATACTAATAGCAGAAATGAGTTAACTCTTTAACATGTTCTTTCACGGGCTAAGTTATTTTATTGGAAAATATTAGCGTAATTTCGCCAATACAAGTTCTTTTGATGAAAAAACAAATCTGTATGAAAAATAAGAGTTCCTGTGTATTACCAATGTCTGACTTCATTATTTATAATATATTGTTTAATAGTTTCGTCGCCACTGTAGATAGTTAATTTTTTTAAGGTAGTTGCAATTACTTATCCCGGATTATCTACAAATAAATAAAATAGATGTTAATGTATTTTAAAGCAAACTTTCCCATTACAACAGATTTAACGTGATTGTTTCAGCTTCGCTGATGAGACACGAAATGCAACAATGCTAAGTTGTAAAATCGATTCTTCAAAAATTTTATACATTTTATTTAAACAGTTACTAGTCATCTCAAAAATTCATATTTTGGCATCGCAACACTTGTTACCGGAATGGAAGTATCGAAAAAATCCACTAGAGAATTTATTTCAATAGTTTAAAAAATTGGGCCCCTGTTTCGTTGTCAACACATAATTATACCCGAGCGTTTTTACATTATTTAGTATGCTGTTTGTATTTCCAATGCCATATCCGTGTTGCAATTATTTGCAGTATTACACTCGTACAAACAGGAAATTCGCTAGTTTATTGTTGGTGTGAACCACAATCACACATTAAAGCTGATTTTTCTTAGTGTATAGTTTTTCGTGGATGTGACTGTGTAGGCCCACAGATTTGTGTTTCTATAATTTGAGTGTATTTGTTTTATTTGGCTTGACTGATATTTGTCGGTTATCTTCAGCTAATTCCAGGAGGATATTCTGCGGAATGATTCCATGAGCATGAAACGCGATGTTCATCTAACTTTTTCTTGCATAAGCTAATGACGATTTTGTTTTTATATAAATATCTTCCGTGACAGCAATATAAATATATCAAAGAAAAGAATACTTTTGATATCTATTGCAAAACAGTAGCTGTACCAACGTGCAAACGAGTATTAGATACAAGTTTTACCCTTAGCTGCAGTCTCGACTGGTCAGTCACTGCGCCATAGTGACGTCAGCACTTACCACTCAATGTACCGTTACTCAAACCGGGCGAGCCAACCTCCCTTTGTCATTAGAAAGGCGGGCGGAAGACCTGGCTTGCTCACAGACACTCCGTGGTTCTGTGAATGGAAGACAAGCTTTCTTCAGCTTGTCTTCCTGTAAGGGGGGCAGGGGGAATACGACTGTGGTGCCATCTAGCGGATGGTTTGGAAGTATTTACAAATCAGTCGGCAGTGCGCTCTGGGCGACAGAGATTCACACTACCTCCCACTTGACTTAAACTGTAAGGGACGGCTCACAGGCCGTGAACAGAACAAAAATAAGACCCTTGTCTTATCCTGCCTCTCCGCTGTCTTACAGTGGTGGAAGTATATACAAAAACAAAAAAAAACTCTTTTACACCCTGGCAATATAAACACACTTTCGGCCCTTCCAAATACACACACTCCAATTCAGTTGAGGGCCTATATTCTTACCTTATATATTTAGTAAACTCAGGTATAGGCATCTGGCCGTTTTAGGCTCTGGGACGTCCTGCCCTTATTACTCGCCGCACTTATGTTCTGGCGTCTCACACATTATACTCGGCTACACAGGTAAAAATAAAAACACTTAGTTGCACGTCAGTTTCGGTATACCAGCCCTGTCTCTCAGCGGGTGACATGAGAAAAATACACTTACCTCATGTCACACAGAGTCTGTCACTGGGGTGGTAGGCGCGGTTCACGTGGTTTGTACTTGCGATGGTCCCGGTAGAGACTGGGTTCCTCTCGGCCTCTGCAGGTGCGCCAAGGCTGTACTCGCCTGGCTTCGTTCCCCGACGGACTATGGGGCGTTTCTCCTTGCACTGGATCCCTGACAGCGTGCGGGGGTGAAGTCTGCGTTGCCATCGTCTCATCAAGGTGTCCTGGGGCCCTCTCCAGGCTGCTTGCTGGCACTCGTCCTCGGGTTAGCTGCTGTCCCCCGGTACATCCTTACCTCTTGGATATTTTCTCGGGTTCGTTTCTCGGTTGGTGCTAACTCGTCTTGGGGTTGCACCATACTCGCAGTTTGTCATCCTACGCCCTCTATTCCCTGCTATTTCACTCGCGGTTTCTATTTCTTCGTTGTTTACACCTTCTACCCAGGGCCGTAGCTAGACTTGAATTTAAGGTAGGGTAGCTGTGGTTACAGGTCGGGCGGAAGTATAAATGTTACTTGATCTGTTCTGGTCAATCATAAAAAACGGAATTTATTCCGATTTCTATGTGGTCAATCGATTTTTGGCTTTCTTGACTTGTAACATATTGTGCGAGTCAGGTTAATACTTAAGTAATCGTCGTGGTTTTATACAGGTTGTAACAAAATTCCCTTAAATTGCGATTTCGAAGTTGGTCCCATTGTAAAAGTTGTTCGTATTGATGGGTGGAATGACCCCCATTCGGCATTTAATGGAATTATGTTACATCCTGTATAAATATATAAAAAAGTTATTTACTCCGATTTATATTATTATTTCTCCAATCATATTCAAACAAATTCAATATAACAATAAAAATCCCTTCCTTAAAACAGCTGAATTCTTCGATTTGCCATATTATTAAAAATGCGAAGGACTTCATTCAGGTCAACTGACTTGGTTCTTTTCTTTTCAAAGGCCAGGAATACCATGCCTGCCATTCTTTCGTGACCCATTGATAGCCTCTGAGGCCTATTGATTGCAGTCAAAGTTGAAAATGTAGATTCGCACACAGCAGTGCTACATCCTATGGTCGCCACAGATGCAAAAAGTTCATATGTATCTTTGAAAGCCTCTCGCTGCCTGTATAAAACTCGCAATGTGTTTTCCATTTTATCGTCGCGACGACTCAAATAATCTTTGACCACAGAAGCCTCTTCCCTTGATGGTATTGTTAGACCTGAAAATTAGTAGATATTATGAATGTGACATGAAATGACACTAATACAATACAGGCAGAAATGTAGTTTTCTTTAATTTTCTCACACTTACCTATATTTTTTAGAGGTACCATTTTGTCTAAATCCAACTCATCGAGATTAGCTATTGAATTTAGTAGGTCATCATTGTCCGAAAATCTTCTTTGCAATTCAGCAATTAGTATATCTAACGTTTCAAAATATTCTGATTTAAATGGCTGATCATTCTGGTCTTCTATATTTTGACTCGCAGAGGAACAGGAAGGAGCATACGTCAAGTAATCATCCATCCGGTTTGATTTTTTGATTTGTCTCTTCTGAATCTGGTTTTCGGAATCGCCGCTTGTCTTAGACTTAGCTTCTTCCAAAATTTGATGATACATTTCATCAGTTCTCAGCTTAATTATTTCATTTTGGACGCACTTTATGATTGTTATGGCGTCTTTCAACCCTGCACTTCGCGCTTGTAAAGCTGCATCTGCAGGCTGAAGCATGGATAAGATTTTGTTGGCTACAACCATGGCCATTCGGAATTCTAAGTTAAGCATGACTTTTTTAATGCCGACACTTTTAGCGACGAAGTCACCGTTAAATCTGTTATTTTTAATTTCATCTAAAGTCTTCAAAATCGATAAAAAATTCTCGTTCACAACTTTTGTAACCGCCAAGTGTCCTGACCAACGCTGTTCGAGAAGCCGGCCAATCCTTTTTCCATCATACAAGGCGGCTATTTTGCCATGGTGAAAGAATTCGTGCAACATGATGCATTGATCAAAAAATAATCGAATGTAAGTCATTTCCGAGATAGTCCTGATGACTATCAAATGCAAGCGATGGTTATAGCAATGGACGTAAGGAATATTTCGGCCCAATTTATTTTCTATTCTGGTGGCAACTCCCGAAACTTTCCCACTCATTACACTTGCTCCATCATAGCATTGGCTTAGCATACGAGAGAGGTCAATGTTATTTTCCGTAAGGGTATTTAACGTTAATTCCGTAAAAGTGGCTGCATCAAGGTTTACAGTAGTTGTAACTGTCAGCAACGACTCATTGACAGTTCCATCCTTAACATAACGTATTGCTATTGCAATATTTTCACGATTATTTTTATCTTTCGTCCCATCTTCCATTAAAGTAAACCAGTTCACGTCAGATTCCTTAATATCTTTAACAATGGAATTTCGTACTACTTGAACCATTGCTTGAATTATTTGATTTTGAATTTCAGGTGAACGATATGTTGCATTTTGTGGTATATGAATGAGAGCCTCCTTCAAATTGGGATCTTTCATGCACGTATATTCAAACAAATTCTGAAATAATCCTTGTTCTTTTTCTTCCTCCAAAATATAATTTCCACGCAAAGCTAGTTCATTGACAACGAGAAATTGTATTACTTCAATAATAGACTTCACGTAATACCTGTTTTGTTCTAATGCTTTTTGATGTATTAACGTTGAAACACTGCTAGTTGTTGATAATCTATGTAATTTTTCCTGCCACATCGCCATGGCTTGTAGATGAGGAATGGATTTTTCATGCTTTGGAAAACCAGTTTTTGAATCAGTGGCATTTTTCCAGTTTTTAAATCCTGTAGATGTGTACGAAGTCTGTTTGCTTCCATGTGGTAAAAATTGCTGGCAAGGATAGCAAAAAGCAGCATCTTTCGCGACAGAATACTGCAACCATTTATATCGCTTGAACCAGTCCACTACAAAGGCCCTGCTGTTATTATCTTTTGGATATGTGTCTAAAATCACCTGCTTTATAGGTTCTCCGATTTGTGCAATATCAGAAGGAATACCATAGTTAGCATTACCAACATGTTTCACCGTATCTGTTTCCATACGGCTAGAAGTAGCTGTTGAATCCTGTGCTTCCATCTGTTGTGAGGAATGAGGTTCTTCGTGGTCAATTTCTTTTTCTACTCTTCTTTTTTTGCTAAAGAAAGTCCGTATATCCATCGCAAAATCAATCAATCTTCAATTGACAGCAATAAACAAACAATTGTGTCCCTATCTGACTGAAAAACTGTACTGCACTAACCAACGCCCACCACATACAGACAAATAACCTCTAATTTGCTTATTTTAGTTTAAAAACGGAATCCCCATAGGGCTCAGTGTTGCCAACTACACCGTAATTACGGTAGATCTCCCGTATTCAGCACAAATCTACCACCTACCGTAGGGTTACAACTACGGTAGCAAAATATACCGTAATTTAAGGAATCATAATTTTTAGGTAATTATGATATATATTCTTTAAATTTCACGAGTTTATCGACCGATGATAATGCATCCTTAGTTTTATTTGGGTATTTTTTTTTATTCTGTTGACAGTACAGTATATTTTTCCTTACGCGTATAATTTTTGGAAATTCTCCAAAATGAGCTTTGAGATATTACGCGAACAAGTTTGGTAGGTAGGTAATTGCAGTATTTGATTGTAGATGAATACTAAGAAGTTTTGAATTAAGTCTGTTCGTATTCTTAGTTGAAATTAATTTTTTTAATTTTATCATTATCTTGTGTTGTCAATTTGATTTTGATGGAAATGATATTACAATAATTCTGATACAGATTTAAAACGTTTTTTTTTTTTTTTTTTTTTTCAAATTCTGGCCTTTACCTACTTTTTTGATGTAATGTATAAATTAAAACATAATTTCGGAAAATCTACCGAAATTTTTGATAAATTCTACCGTCAGCTAGATTTCAGGGTTGGCAACACTGATAGGGCTTAAAAGTGGAGGCTAGGGGATTCCCCGTGCCATAGACTGCAATACGAACAAATATCGCAAAACAGACTTCAAATGCCATCTATAAGCAGTATAACGAATTATGACTGTAAGACTAGATCATAGATGTCACTATACGCTAGTATTTTTTTTCCATCATAATCTGCTTCAGTACCTACTTTGCTTTTTATTAGGCGATTATTAAGGTAGGGCATTGGTATTTTAAGGTAGGGCATTGCCCCACAATGCCTCCCCTAGCTACGGCCCTGCTNCGATTATTAAGGTAGGGCATTGGTATTTTAAGGTAGGGCATTGCCCCACAATGCCTCCCCTAGCTACGGCCCTGCTTCTACCTCTTCCTCGTTTACTTCCTGCCCCCCTTCGCTTTCTCGCCCTCCCATTCTTCAGCTGTCCTCCCCCTTTCTCCCGCTCACCGGTTCCCCTTTGCTCACCCGTCTGCTTTCGCCCACTTCTTCTTCTTCGCGTGTACCTTCTCCTTCATTCGCTTGTCCACTTTCTCTCGCTTTGTCTTCTTTGCTCGGACGTCCGTTTCCTCTCGCTTCGTCTGGCGCCTGCGTATTTTCAGCCTGGTAAGTGGCTGGTGTTTCGGGCTCCTTTATTGGCACGTGCAGTGGCCCGTGCGCCCTTGAGACACTGAGATAGCGCGTAGCGGCAACGGCCGGCTTATAGTTTTGACCCTCTCTTCCCGTGTCCTTGTCCGTCGTCCGGCGACCTAGTGACCCACTGTGNGTTTTGACCCTCTCTTCCCGTGTCCTTGTCCGTCGTCCGGCGACCTAGTGACCCACTGTGGGTTTCCTCTGGGCTGTCCTTTGTAATTCCTGTGGGACCATTGGTGTAGGGTTCGGGTATAGGGCGTATCTGGTTCCTTATATTGCCCATCTCGTCCTCCGCCCAATACACATTGCCCTGTCTCTCTACTACTATATACTATGCCCTTGCCATTTAGGTGCAAATCCCGCACAGAATTTATTGCTGGCTTGGCTCGAAGTATGGTTGCGTATTAATACGTCACTATCCTCGGGCAAATGGTGTCCGACGCTTGCTTGTTCTGGGTATTTACGCCGGATATACCGTTGTTAGTTTCTCTGAGCTGCTCCTGTTCTCCTGATCGCCGCTCTTCGTATTTCTTCGGGGGCGGGAAGTTCTGTAGGTTAGGTTTCCCACTGCCACTCCCCAGGTCAGCGGAGGTTGTATCCCAGCGTGAGACGGCTGGGAGAAGTTCCAATTGCGTCATTGTGCTGACGTCGCAATGTATACAGGATTTCAGGAAGTTGTACGTCCCATTGAGTATGATTCGTGCCCATTCTTATGCATATACTCTTCTTTAATTTCTGATTCCGGCGTTTGGTAGGGTTGGCCTGTGGGTGGTACGCTGGAGTCGTCCAGTTTTCCGCCCTCCATGTTTCGCAGGCTTTCGTCTATTTTATTCCCGTAAACTGGGCTCCATTGTCTGTTAACACACATTTCGGAAACCCCCATCGTGGAAAAACCTCTCGCTCCATTTGCCGGATAATCGTGTTGGCCTCCTGGTTGGGTAACGGGAACGCCTCTGTCCACCTAGAAAACTGGCCTGTCACGACTAGGAGGCATCTCTTTCCTCGGTGTGCGCGTAAGTAGCGGCGCACGATATCGACGGCGATGTGGGTCCATGGCGTTTTCGGCCGACGGGGTGTGTATCAATATCTTCGGTGTAGGGTAGGCCTTGTTTTAATAACACGTCCGGTACCGGGCAATGTATGCCCTCACATATCGACTAATTCCTTGCCATGTGTACCTGTGGGTCAGGGCCCTTAAGGTCTCGTGAAAGCTCGGATGTCCTGCGTGGGGGTGATCATGGTGGTCTTCACAGATACTGGTTCGTAGCTCGTGGGGGACCCAGATTTTCCATTGAACTGTTTGTGGGTGTGGTCGCGCCCAGATTATGCCATCTCTTCCCGTGTACCGGTCTGGATATTTCCTCATTAACTCCTGTAATATAAGGTCGGCCTGCTGTTGGTCTCGTAACAGATCTTTGTTTTCGTGGAACTTTATTAGCTGTAGTTCCACGTCATCCGGCCTTTGGAGTTTTGAGGGAGAGGGGGGCAGCATTCGCTGCATTCGTCAGTTCCTGTCTCCTTGTTGGGCATCTGTGGTCGGCGGGATAAGGCATCGGGCAACTCGTTGTTCGAGCCCGGGCAATGCTCGATGGTGACTGAGAATTCCATTAAAAATAAGGCCCACCTACCCAATTTTGCTTTTTCGTTACTCTTGGTTTTCAGCCATGTAAGGACCTTATTATCAGTTCTGAGAATGAATGGTCGGTCCTCAAGGAAATAGCGATATTTGCGGAATGCCCAAATAACCGCCAAGCACTCCTGCTCATTACTGTGGTAGCGGCATTCGGTCTCGCTTAGCATAGTGCTAGCGTATGCTATAATTTGTCGCTGGTTCTGTGACTGCTCCTGGTATAGGACAGCACCCATTCCGGCTCCGCTTTTGTCGGTCTGTAAAATTAGGTGTAATTCTGGCATAGGCCGGTATAGCATGGTTATGTCGCAATATCGCGCCTTTAATATTCTGAATGCTTCTTCGTGTCTGTCGGTCCACTTCCAGCGAGTTGTTTTGGGTAGGAGTTCGTTGAGGGGGCCATAATGGGAGCGATATCTGCTATATACTCTTGGAGCCAATTACATAACCCTAGAAAACGTTTCAATTGTCTCCTGTTAGTTGGTACTCTAGCCTCCTCAATCTCTCTCACTTTCTCTGGCTTTGGATAATTCCAGTCCGGGGTAATTATGTGCCCTAAGTATTCTACCCGGGTCTTCTCGAAGTGGCACTTCTCCAGTCGGCACGTGAGTCCATGGAGTTCAAAGCGCTCCAGGACTTTTTGCAAGTGTACCTGGTGTTCTTCCCATGTACGTGAATACACTATGACATTGTCCAGGTACACTAGGCAAAACTGGCCGCTATAACCTGTCCGAACTACTGCTGATATCAGTCGTTGGAAAGTAACGGGTGCATTCCTAAACCTGAAGGGCATTACGTGAAACTGCAGGGGTTTCGCCTTCTGCGGTTGTAAATGCCGTATATTTCCTGGACCCTGGGTGTACCGGGATTTGCCTGTACCCACTGCGCATGTCTAGAGTGAAGAATATACGCGCGTCCCCTAGGTCGAGGAGCATATTCACCAGGTTTATAGTTGGGGGTGCTATAGGGTTGCTTTAAGGCCTGGTAGTTGACACAGAAACGGAGTTCGCATTCTTTCTTTGGCACAAGTACCACTCTGGCGTTATATGGCGAGTCAGTTGGCTCCACTATTCCTTGCGATTTCATCTCGGCTACCTGGTCTAATATGATTTGCCTGCGGTAGGCGGACAGGTTGCCTGGACGGCAGTATATGGGGTGAGAATCTTTTATCCAGATTTCATGTTGGATTGCCATGGTCTGATGTAATCTGCCCGTATGCTCGAATACAGCTACGTGAGTGTTGAGTATCCGCAATAACGACCTAAGTTGGTTAGCTCCGAGTTGGTGGTTTACCTCCTTACTGCTGATTTCTTGTGGTTTTTGCGGGTTTATTGGGGCTTCCCAGTTTATGGCCATCCTATCTTGTTTGCCTAAATATAGGCGCTGTTGTCCGCAGTCGATTATACAATTTAGGCTTTTTAGCCAATGTTGCCCGAGGATAATCTCTTCCACGAAATGCGGTGCGCTAAAGGAATTCAGTTTGGACTATTTCCACCTCCGTGGATACGGGTAACGTAATAATGCCATCTATGGTCAGACGTTACTCAGACTGGGCGATTTGAATTATTCGGAAGTTTTTCTTTATCCGGTTTTTCTGTTCGGGAGTTAGCAGCTGGCTTTTAATGAAATTACCGCTTGCGGCCGTGCCCAGGACTGCCTTATGATTATGGTTATTTATGCGGATTTTGATCCGAGGGCCGTGTGTTCCCGGCCTCAGATCGCTTAATGTCAAAATAGGTTCCGCCCTTTCACTTATGCCGGGGCTGACGGGCGACTCTTGTGTCCCGGCTCTCTCTTTCCACCCTGAAAGGCTCCCCTTTCCTATTTTGAGAGGGACAGCCGTGTTGTCTTTTTCCTTAGCGGCTGCTATGTGGTTTCTTACTGTGGGGCAGTCACAGTGCAGGTGTTTCTCGGGGCAATACCAACATCTCGGTGGCAATGGTGATCCCTCTGCGCTTCTACTCGGTTTGCTATTCTCTGCCGTTCGCGCCGCTTAGGCGGGCGGCAGGCATATCAGAACATTGGCTTTATCCTGTTCTTCGTAATCTAGCTCCACTTCATTCACTCTCTCTACCAATTCCTCTATTCCCGTCGCCCACGGGTGTCGAAGGGCGCTTTGTATGGCTGGTATCAATAACTTTGTAATGATACGCACTCCCTTGGCCACGGTACTTTCGGGAGCGATTCGGGAATACATTTGCGCTTTTCTCCTAATAAAAATCTCGGCTTCCTCTTGCTTTTGCTGTTTTTGTGTGTAAAAGTATGTTCTTAAGGCGGTAAGTACTTCCTCCCCTGCAAACTTATTGTTCAGGCGGGTAGCGAACAGCTCCCAGCTCGTTACAAACTTGCCATATTTGTTCCACCAGATAAGGGCGGCGCCTTTTAACTGCTCTCGTGCCTTTAGCACCCACCGTTTATTAGGAATCCCGCCGGCTTTGAATTCGTGTTCACAATTATTTATAAAATACACCGGGACTTCATGGAGCCTGCCTGAAAATTCGGTTATTCTCCGCATCTGTTCTATGTGGCTAGCGGGGGTTCGGTCCGGGAGTGAAAAGTGTGCCCCTTCTTGGTTTTGGCACGTTCATTGCTCTCTGCATTTCCGGCAGTTGTATTGGGTGCCTTCCATCGGTCGGAACGTTTGGGGCCAACCAATACACTGATTACAATAGCGCTGGGAACAGAGGCTGCACCGGACCGTGTATAGTCCTGCCCCGCTACAAAATGGAGCATTGCATGGCTCTAGTTGAGGACTTTCGTCTCCTCTTTCCCCATTCCTCGTCCAGGGGTTCTCTAGGGTTCCTTCGGCTCTCGCATCTCTCCCTTCCGGTGTTTTGCTGATACGCGTATCCTCCATACTTTTTGCACGCCGTCTATAGGAATCCCTATTTTGCCAGCCTAGGACACTTGTTTAGTCTAGTGTGAATTGGTCGTTAGGCGCCACCAGGTGTTTATCAAGACTCCTCGAAGTCTGGGACATTCTGGCTAGCTAGACAATTCGGTAAGGGTGAGACTTCTTTTCTCGGCTGTAGTCTAGTTCTTGTTTCCGTCTATATAGACATAACTACGCCCCACGTTGGGCGCCAATTTAACTTGACGCTATTCCCCACCTGTGTGATACAGGATGGTTCATAGGATCTCAGTTAATGTTACCAGGCACAGACTAAAGAGTGCCTTGAAGGTTGGGGTAACAGGGTAACATTAAGGTAGTCATTCGGTGTTTCAATTTACTGGTTGGTTATATTGTCACGAGATTAAACTTAACAGATACAATTCCGAGGTGGTACCCTAATTAATGTACTCGTGCTAACTGAAGTCGGCGCTTGGGGGTGGCGCTAGGTGTCTGAAGGGTTTCTTTGGACGACGACTTGATACTTATCTAGTCGTGTAGTTCTGGTCTGTTGTCGACATGCTGAGGTCTGGTGCTTCGGGCGGCCTTGGAAAAGGCCTTGGTTGTGGTGACTTCTCTCCACGACTGCGACTTCAGGTTCTCTTCTCGACGTACGCCTCCACGACTCGCTTCTTCCGGTACTCCCGATCCAACTTGCTCTCACAACTATTTCCATCCCCCCCTTAGAACCTTACGTGTGTCTTCCCTTGTTGGGGGAAGAGGAAAGGGGGAGGTGCTGAACAAAGGCTACTTCCTACGCGTGCCACCGCTCTTGCTGGTGGAGGGGGAATCGGGTGACCTGCGGTGCCACTGACAAACCCTGTCAGCTGTTTCTGCAGCGCGTGTTACCCTGCAGCACGTGTTTTTGACATGGGCGGAAATTGCCAGACTATCTAATCCTTTCTTTGGCGTTTCCGAGTTTCACGGGGTTGCTGGGGGAGGGGGGGGTGTACTAGGTATAATAATTTGCATCACAATTATTTAAACATGGTTTACCATTTTTGTTCACGTTCTGTATTAATGTTCTGCCCATGCAATTTCACTTGTTCCTTCCAAATTTTCTCTGCCTTCTGTTCCTTTTTATGCTTGTTGGTTGATATGAATATGTACATAATTTGGTTTTGGCTGGTAGATGGTATTCCATCTTGTTTGGATGCAGTACATTTAAAAAGAAACAGCAGTATTTAAAGGATAAATACACACATTTATTTATTGATGATGGTATAGAATTTTTTAAGATCTATAAAATTTCCATACACAATTTTATGAGAGTAAATTAGTTAATTTTGAGGTTTTAGTGTCATTATTTTGAGAACTCATTCATAATTTAGAAACTAATTTTCACCTTTGCAAACAAGAACGTACAACAAAAACGGTTATTTCATGAATAGTCAGCACTGGCAAAGTTCCACCATTGTGCTGCCTTTGAGCCTTTGTGTGAATCTGCCAAATATCAGTAGTTTGTCTAGTGATGTGCAAGGGTGTGTAATAGAGCTGATTTGTTTCAGAATGCAGAGTTCTCAGAAACAACACATTTGCTGCAGCTGTCGGTGTTGGAGAACCATGGCAACCCAACATACACTTGTATCTACCGCTTCAGAGTGCATGGTCATGAAGCTCTGATGTCTCCATCCGGTGGTGGTCTTCAATAGAATAAATTGTTTTAGTTTGTGTATGTACAGATGTTGGAATAAGTTCTGGACAATTTGAAAATTATTGCTTATGTTTTATACCAAATTCTAAATTTTCCGAGCATGTGTGTAAATAAATAAATATCTATATACTTCTGTGTTTTACATTGCATATTTTCCATGAATATGTCAACAGAAACTTGGATAAGCTTCCACATTTTTTAAAAATATTTATTCATTTTTGTAGTTTTATATTTACATTGTATATAGTGATGTTAACGGGACGATATAATATAGGGATAACATTAAAGTTNCAAATGTAGAATGTCACATGTCTCTGACTGTGGCTGGGCAGATTGTCTCCGATGACAAAACAAATTATTAATTAATTACACACTGACACTATTAAAAAATACACTGACGAAATAAACTGAATAAATAATAAACACTAATGCACTTGTGCCCACAAGCCTGTCGGTGTGGTGCGTCTGGTGTGGACATACTACGTAAGTCAGTGGGCAAAAGGACTCGTGAACGTGCAGTTCACGTCAGTTGATATGAATATGTACATAATTTGGTTTTGGCTGGTAAATGGTATTCCTTCTTGTTTGATGCAGTACATTTAAAGAAACAGCAGTGTTGAAAGGATAAATACAGACATTTATTTATTGATGATGGTATAGATTTTTTTAAGATCTATAAAATTTCCATACACAATTTTATGAGAGTAAATTAGTTTATTTTGAGGTTTTAGTGCCATTATTTTGGGAACTCATTGATAATTTAGAAACTAATTTTCACCTTTGTAAACAAGAAAGTACAACAAAAACGGTTATTTCATGAATAAGTCAGCACTAGCAAGGTTCCACCATTGTGCTGCCTTTGAGCCTTTGTGTGAATCTGCCAAATATCAGTAGTTTGTCTAGTGAAATTAGTGATGTACAAGGGTGTGTAATAGAGCTTATTTGTTTCAGAATGCAGAGTTCTCAGAGACAACGAGTTTGCTGCAGCTGTCGGTGTTGGAGAACCATGGCAACCCAACATACACTTGCATCTACCGCTTCAGAGTTCATGGTCACGAAGCTCTCGTGTCTCCATCCGGTGGCGGTCTTCCATAGATTAAATTATTTTAGTGTGTGTATGTACATATGTTGAACACATTTATGCTTTTACAATAAGTTCTGGACAATTTTAAAATAGTTATGTTTAATACCAAATTCTTAATTTTACAAGCATATGTGTAAATAAATAAATACCTATCTACTTCTGTGTTTCACATTGCATATTTTCCATCAATATGTCAACAGAAACTTGGATAAGCTTCGGCATTTTTCAGAATTATTTATTAATTTTTCAGTTTTACCTTTACATTGTATATAGCGATGTTAGCAGGACGATATAATATAGGGATAACATTAAAGTTAATATTTAATATAGTGGTTTATGAATTTGATCTTTTACTCGGATCGTTCAATAAGTGATGTGCTTAAAGTTTCCTCATATTCTGAAAGTCCCCTAAGTTAACTTGATTCTTACTTGATCAACTCTACGCTAACCCTGCTCAACACCAGGGTAAATGGAGTTTAGCAGACTACACAAGTGAAATGGTGCAAAAATATTAAACAATGCAACCGAAACAAACGAGTAAGACAATTGAAAGAAGCATGGAAGCAAAAATCTTATTTTTTTTTAGATGTTTTTCAAGTAGCTAAGACGAGGAACTTTATACTTACCTGATGCTGAATACAAAGTTAACTGTATTTGTGTAGTACTGCTTAAGACAAGTGACATTCAGTTTGTACATAAAATAATTTAACAAAAGACACCAAGGTGGGCCGACATCTCGGACTTTCATGGGCTGGCAGGCCTGCTCTCGAGGCTAGCAGGCACTCCAACTGTCTCGGGGAGGGACGGGCTACCATCACTGTGGGGTTCAGGTTGGCCAGTTTCAGAGAGAGCCTCGAGCTTGTGTGTCGTGAGTGTGGACAGAGACTCTTAACAGGGCAGCTTTTGTGACAGAGCACCCATCTCATGGAGCAGCAAGCCAACGTTCTAGCTTGGTCATGGCTGTTGGTGCTTGGTGTTTCTCTGTTATTTCTGTCTTATAGGCCAGCGAGGTTCTGCCAGTGGTTGAGTGGCCCCGCTCAGGCTTTACTCACATTCTCCACACTCTGCAGTGGCACAGGAAAGGGGTGCGGTAGCTTGGTTACAATTTTTGCATATTTATGGTAGAGCATTGTGGAGAGGCAGGCCTGAGGATGGAGCTTTGCTGCCAACTTGGCAATGGTACCATCTGCCATGTGCTTCTGCTTGGAGAAAGGGAGGTTCAACTCTGCTGGCAGACTGGGCATCTACGAGTGGAGGGGCTTCCCAGTGCCCTACATTGTGTGCCAACAAAGAAAATACTTAGCTGAAGTATTTTCATTCGAGGGTGTCGTACTGTTTCTCTCCCTGTAACAAGATATTCTCTTCACTGAGTTTGTTTGCATGGTGTTTTGGTAAATCTTTGTCAAGTTGATGACCTGCAGATTGGACCTAGGCGAGGCTGGATTGTGACTCGGTGATGGAAAATGCCCTTGTGTGTGACTAGTATCAGGTAAAACGTGGAAAATTTGGGGCATTTTACATTTCTGGAAAGTTAGGAAAATTTATATAGGGCGAGTCTTAAAAACACAGACAAATTCCGCCTGCACATTCCTTTTGAAAAATTAAGTCTAAAACGTATGTGACATATGGNATCGTACTGTTTCTCTCCCTGAGAGCATGCAAGAAGGTATTCTCTTCACCGAGTTTGTTTGCATGGTGTTTTGGTAAATCTTTGTCAAGTTGATGACCTGCAGATTGGACCTAGGCGAGGCTGGATTGTGACTCGGTGATGGAAAATGCCCTTGTGTGTGACTAGTATCANGCTCGGTGATGGAAAATGCCCTCCTGGGTGACTAGTACCAGGTAAAACGTGAAAAATTTGGGGCATTTTACATTTCTGGAAAGTTAGGGAAATTTATGTAGGGCGAGTCTTAAAAACACAGACAAACTCCGCCTACACATTCCTTTTGAAAAATTAAGTCGAAAACGTATGTGACATATGGTCTACAATGCTTCGTAAGGGTGGAACGCGCCCTTGAAGGTGTAGCACAAACACATGTTTGTTGTAAATTTTACAGAATGTATTTGAAATGGAACAATGGCATCCACGATAATGTGTAGTTGAACGAATATCAGCAACCATAGCAAAACCAGTTGCTGCCATTACATTATGTCGTAGAGAAATTAAGGGTTGCAACCCTAAGATCCACCACATGCAAGGAGTATTTGGGAGGGTCAGATGGTCCCTGCAGTGAAGCTGTAACTTGTGTATTAAAGTTGATGGTTGGCACATTGAACAATGCCGAAAAGGGCTAACAGCCTCTACTGACCTGTAGCACAATTACATGTGCTGTACTTGTCCATATATTATTAAAGGCTTGCATGTGCTCACCCACGAGTGTGCCAAGGTAGCTTCCTTAGGCATACCCTACCAGCCATACAAACTTTGTCAGTTTAGGTTCTGGTTACGAACACATACATGTTAACATGCCAGTGTAGGTTCCATTATCTGAACATATACATGACAATGTTATGATACATTTATTAAATAATTCGTGAAAGCCAAAACATTGTGTCATGCTGTACCCTTATGAAGGCCATTATAAGAAGAATGCCAGCTGCTGGAGTGGCTGGCTTCTCTTTTATTTCAGTAGCTTACTTTTTTTCCACTCTTTCTTTAAGGTATGGTGTGCTGGAATGTGGTGCTTCCTTCTTCCCAATACAAAGTGGTGTTACCTCTTCCCTCCTTGCCTCTTTCCCCTCCTGGCCATGGTTGACTGTCCTCTTCCACACACAAAAACAACNACCTTGCCTCTTTCCCCTTCTGGCCATGGTTGACTGTCCTCTTCCACACACAAAAACAACGAAAGCTTAGAGGAGTATTGATAGGCAACATTTGTCCAAGGGAAGGGAAAAGGAAACAGGTGAGAAGGCACTGCTTTGTTCCCGGGAACAGAAGCGTGCGACTGCTGTGGGTGGGGAAGCTGGGATGTGACCGACATGTAACCATGATGAGATACTTTTGCCCATGTATTGCTGAAGCACAGATGAAAAACACTGGGAAGAGGGACATCTGAGGTGAAGGGACCAAAATATATTTTGATCGACGCAATAACGGATAAACGATACAAGCAGGTAGGTTTATCATTATGGTTCATACCGTATAAGAAGGCCACTTTCTGACAGTCAGTGAGTGGCAACTTGATGTGTACGAAACAAACAAAGCGCCATTTACAAAATCCTGTATCAGCTGATGCATGAACTAACAAAAGTTAAAATTACGTTGGCTATTCTGAGTGCACTGCCGATGCACATCAGAAAAGCAGAAAATACGTGGATAAGAAAGAGTTCTTGCATTTATTAATACATTTTATTTTACAAGGACACAAAACAATGGTTGTTAGTGTTAAAAACTAAACTTCGTGATAATGTAGTTATGTATAGGTGTTCAAAATGAAGAGTACAATAGAACGATACGACGCGGAAAAGTTTTCTGAAGTTGTGCTAACTTCAGAAAGCTTTTTCACGTCGTATCATCCCTCTCCAACCTCGNCTTAAAATATTTGCTATCTGTTGACCATAAAAAGAGTTACTCAAACTTCGCAGTGAAATGCTGTGCGCTATCTATCGGATATTCTGCGAGCTATTACCAGCCAGAAATGAACCTCTTTCCTGCGCGATATATATAACGAATTTACAAACACATGCCAATAGTTATATTTTTTCACGAGCTCTGCATAATTTTTAAAGTAACATATATTTCATGTACAACGATTTGGATTACAAGTAATTTATATTCGGCCGGTAATAGTTCCTCTACGTAAATTATACGCCATATTGTTCTCTCGAAACCCATCTCCTTGATTCCGTAGAAAGTGAGACAGGCGTGAATAGTTTTTAAGCAATTCTAACGTTTTCCACGTCGCATATTTCCAACTCGAATATGTTAGCTATAACGTCAAGAGTGTGATAATAGATACAACAGACCGTCTCGCAAATGTTAACCCAAATTGACTATCTCGGACAAATTAGAAAAGAGTTATCAAATATCTAATTATTTGCAACATTTTATATTTTTACTTTTATAACCTACTTATATTTTTAGACAGATGCCAGTCGTAAAATATCTTAAAATTTGTTTAGCATTACAGTACAATGGCAAGTGGATTAGCTGACAGCGTGTTGATAAAAAATACAGCCCCGATTTGACGGACCAGCTGATGTCGGAAGGATACGTATTCAGATGTAAACAGTGGCGCTACTTTCGCTGAGCTGTCAAAAAGTGGCCTTCTTATATGGTACAGAATATATTTATATAGGAGTTTTGCCGGGACCACTGAAAATTAACTGTGAATATGGTTTATCGATACATGTGTTTTTGGTACGAGAGTCCACTGTATACTTCATTCAAGGAGTCCTGCCACTCAACTTCCTCTGGAGTATGGGAGGAGCTCTGGTCTTGGAGACATTGGAATTCCACCTCTTGATGCAGTCGAACCTCATTAATACAAACCGGAGGGGACCATCATTTTAGCCCTTTGTAATAATGAGGTTTTCTAATAACAAGGTTTGTACTAACGAAATAAAAAAAAAATCATTCAAACTAAAAACATTTTAACATCACATCTCAAAAATTAGCTGATAAAAGTAACAATTTTGCAGAATAATTTTTACTTGTATAACACTTCTCGGAGAACAGTACACATCTTATCTTCACTACTATTAGAAAAATGTATAATATGTGAATACAAATCTTTAAGAATACTTTCGTATTTTGTACATAATATTTACATTGTTTCCAGCATGGACTTCGTGGCAAATAGCACACTGTTTTAAGTTTAAACCTGTCGCTTAAAAAATGAGTCAGTTTTGGTTTTCATTGTTTTTTTATAGGCATTACTAACCGCACAGAGTTTATAAAATTCCAGAAGTTTTTCCCTACCAACCAAAACAAATTTTCCAGGGTGGCTAAAGCTTGGATAGCATCCATTTCGTTGGCAGTAATGCACAATAATTATTTATCTATTGTCATCTTCAGTTTCTTCAACAGTCCTAGCACTTGACTGAACGTCAACACACATCAGTTCTTCCACAACAGGTGCTGCAGATGTTGCAATATCATCATCCACTTGCACAAAGTGGCGAAACTGCTCCTGGAATTGCAGACGTTCCTGAAGATAATCCCATCCTTCCATATTGCCATCAGTGTCTTCCTCACCAGCCAGTTCTTCTTTGGCACCAATACCAGCTCTTCTGAAGCAGTTGGCTATTGTAGACGATGTGACTGCATCCCAAGCCATACATGCATTCCGCATGCCATTCAAAACATCCCATCGCAAGTTGGTCTCTTTCTTAAGTTCCAGGTGACGAATTAAGTAATGTGTGAGACGAGTTCTGTAGTTCTTCACACACTGGATGATACCTTGATCAAGAGGTTGGAGAAAACTTGTGGTGTTGGCTGGCAGATAAAGCAATGTCACTTGTAACAACTCAAGGCCAACAGTAGAATGTGCTGCACATCTGTCCAAAATAAGTAAAATCTTTATGTTTTTGCATGCCATGTGTCGTTCCAATTTCATTAACAATTTCGGAAATATTTTCAGTGTCACCCAAGCACAGAAATTTGCTTCATCATCACATGGTAGGTTAAACAATATTCTTGAAACATCTGGGTTTCTGAAACTTGCCTAAAACAAGGGGACATAATTTCTCACTTCCACTTTGGTTACAGCACAGTAATATGTTCCTTGCTGCGTTTACCTCCATGGCACTTCTCACCTTTCACAGCCAATGTTTTATTTGGCAGCAAGTTGTAAAAAACTCCAGTTTCGTCCATGTTGAAAATATTATCTGGAGTGAACTGATTAAGTATTGGCTGCACAGACTTTAGCCAATCCTGAGTCTTATCAACATCGACGGCTGCAGACTAGCCACACACAACTTTTGCAATAAGGTTGTTACATTCTTTAAACCACTGAAGCCAACCATAGGTCAGTTTGAAATCAGGAATTCCTAACCTCAAAGACAGGTAATCTGCCTTTTGCTGGATTAAAGGACCAGGAATAGGTATGTTCGCTGCACGCATTTCGTGATACCACTGAACCAGATTGGTTTCCATTTCCTCATGTTTAAGTCCACGCAGTCGTTTTCTTGCTGAGAGTGTAGAGGCATTGTCACGAGCAAGTTCAATTTTGCTACGATTTTGTAAAATAGTAGATAAAGACTATTGTGGAATACCAAATTCTCTTGAAATTTCTGTTTTATTTTTACTGCCTTTGTCCACTTGACTGATTGTTTTAAGCTTCGTTAGTAACGTAAGTTTATTACGTTTACAATTTGCAGCCATCACTAAACCTTCAAAAACCAACAAGCACGATCAAAAATATTAAAACAGCAACTTTAAAACAATTTCGCACATGTTACCAATAAAAACTATTCAAGTGTTTTTTTTCCTGCCGTGGCCTTGATTTATCCGTACAGCCAGAGAAACTAAACATTTATGTTGTAATGCACTAAAATATAGATAAAAAAAGTACCAACATATATTTGCGTGTGTATAAAAACCCTATATTGCACAGCACATCAGAAAATAAATACGTCAGTCTTGGAATTTTTCCATTCCACTTGGTGTTCACAAGATGGCAGTAACTTGCAGGTACTAACTTCAATGTTATTAGTTTGGCACAAAAAAAGTTTTTGCCGCCAGGATTTTGAAATAAAACAAAATTTATAAATGCATTTTTAAACTAATAAACTGAATTCTCCCATTTACCACAATGTTAAAATTTACATCTTGGCGACATCAGCGCACCTCGCGGCAGTAGAAGTAACTTTACGGCTAGTATCAATTTCCATATTTCCTATTGTGCTACAAAGTATGTATATCTTTGCCCTATTGTTTATTAATGTTTTACGTTGCTTCATACAAATATTGCATATTAGCTGTGTTGTTTTCATTAAGCCGCGGAATTTGTATAAACTATTAGACAACATGTGGAATTACTGTCCTGCAGGATTAAAATCACTTCGTATTACATATTAACTGTATTTCATATTAAGGAAATAGTTTCACATTATAAATCCTATATTAATTCAACGGGACCGCAAAAAAAAAATTGCACAAACGCGAGTTTTGTATTAAACGGGGATATATTAATGAGATTTGGCTGTAGTATGATGCTAACCTCAGTGTACGAAAGAGTTCCCTGCGAGCAGATGAATGAGGGGACTTTGCTTGCGCCTGCATCTGGAAGTCATTGGCAAATCTGGGAATGTAGCTTTTGTTCATGGTTTTGTTCGTGTTCGCATCTCCACTCTGGGCCGTTATGTGATACATGCTGTTCACGGTTACTCCCAAATTTTCTCAAGCCCTGCTTGAGTTCTACTTCCAGGATTTTCTTCTGCCTCGTGCAAACAAAGCTTAACCAACTCTAGAAAATTACACCAAAGAGACCCGTACTGGATTCGTGCACACTCAATGTAATATTACTTCCCTTAAGAACTATTTCTTACTAGGATTACCAACACACTTTTTTTCTCCTTGTATTTATTCATATTAATTACTAATGAAATATATTTCATAGACAGAATATAAGTAAAAGTTCAATTTAACTAAAAATAAGGTACTTTTACATTAACTAAATTATACAACACTTTTAATACATGACATATTTAGAAAACAATCAAAAATGTCATACATAGTGTAAAATTTGTTTCAAAAAGTGTGAAGAAACTGCGAATAGACTATAGTAATTTGTTCCCTTACATAAGTGTTAGCGTATGCTTTGGATGCTTGTGCGTGGCACATGCTACAGGATGGTTGCCGTCGATANAGTCAATATGGCATCAAAATTAGAACGCTTTACCATAGTTCAGTAGAACTAGGTTCCCTAGAAACCTCATCCACGGTACACTTCACACCTAGCCTAATCCTTGATAATCACCTTAAACTCCAGGCATCCGTCAAGGTTCTGGCACTGGGCAACCATAATGTCTGCTGTCAGGCTTCCTTTGGTTCTGAAATACCTTGGCACCAAAATCAGATGGACTACTGATGCTTTGCTCTCCCAGTGTGTCTTAATATAGCCCATCAGTGAGGGTGTCATGAGGTTGGTGGTGGCGGTTGAGGAGGTGGAGGAGGGTGACTGAGATGATGGAAATGATGGAGATGATGATGTAGATGATAATGGAAATAATGATGGAGATGGGTCTGATGATGTCAGAAATTGAGATGATTATGGAGATGGAGATGAGGATGGGGATGTAGATGCAATGGAGATGATGGAAATGGCAATGATGATAGAGATGGTGATGATGATGAAGGTGGTGGTGATGGATATGTTGATGCAGATGGAGATAAAAATATGGAGATTGAGATGATGTGGAAGATGATGGAGATGGTAATGATGATGATGGAGATGATAGAGATGATGATCATGATAAAAATGGTAATAATGATGGAGATGGAGATGATGTAGAAGTTGATGGAGATGACAAAGGAGGTGGAGATAGAAATGATAATGGAGATGATGCCCGCAACAAACTGGTTCGTCCAAAGCTGCAGCCTACCACAAATGCCAACCAAACTATCACCCCCAAAAGATCCCATCACTTAAATAGCTCATTCTGTAGCTCATGTGCCATCCATCAACCATCAACTTCTTTCAATAGCAGACTCGCTAGCCGTACATACACCATTCAAGGCAATTATAACTGTGCAACAGAAAATCTGATTTATCAGCTACAGTGCCAACACTGTAATGCGGAATACATCGGCCTTGCCACCAATACGCTCAGGCAGAGAATGAGTGGCCACAGAGCAGAAACCAAACAAGCCATAGCTGGTCACATCAATAACCTACAGGACAAACCAGTTGTGAGAGCCCTACCACTTTCGAACAACAGCTCAGAACTCATACGCTGAAAATTAGCTCACCAATTTATAAAGAAAATCCAGGAAACCGCCAGGCTTCAACATAAGGTAATCACAGCACCAAACCACACTCATCAGCTATACCGGCAAATTTTTCAATTTTTGCAACCCACCCTTGTTCACGACCCAGCCGCCAGGTTTACTACCAACAGCGCCATTCCACCATACTGCAGTGCGCTACAACTTGCCGCCTGATGAAGCTGGCTTAGGCAGCGAAATGTCGCGATCACGCAACTGCGTGAAAAATGTGTTGTCCTTCTTTGTGTGTCTGTGTGCGCACCCATGCGTGTGTGTGTGTGTGTGCACGCCTGTCGACAAGTACTACACTGTGAGTACTTGAATTCCTGTTCTTTTATATATTTAAATATTTTAAGTTGAATTTAGTTTACTATAATACTGAAACAATGGTATTGGTGAAGTGCAGCACGATTAAAGGGCAATGTTTAATTTTAAGTTCAAGTAAAGATATAAAATATATATATGTTGGTCTATATTTATATAAATACTTTATTGTGAACACAGAAAACAGGAAGCATGCACAAGGTGGTTTACATGTTTTGCTGCGGTTGACAGTGAAGTGATAGGCTTGAAACAAAAATGGTGGATTGTTTTATATATGCACTGGTTCTACAATAAACAAGATTAGTTACTTGCAAAATATCTACTCTCAAAACCTAGTTCTTTCACAAAACAAAATGATGATTTGTGCTTAGATGCTATGCTACTCATTTGAGCTGGTATAAAATATTTGTTTATGAACAGAACGATTCAAAATAAACCCATGTCACAGAATTAATTTTTAACATGAAAATGTTACAAATGAACTCGTAAATATAATAGAAGCTTTTTCATAATGAATACGAAGGGAACACTTTCTTTGTTCACTATATAGAGGAAACTTCATGTGTACACGTGTCTTGAAATAACATACAAAACTGATATGCCAAATTTACATATGCATAGTACACTGAGGCGATAAAAGTCATGGGATACCTACTAATATAGTGTCGGACCTCCTTATGCCCGGCGAAGTGCAGCAACTTGAAGTGGTATGGACTCAACAAGTCGTCAGAAGTCCCCGGCAGAAATATTGAGCCATGCTGCCTCTATAGATATCCATAATTGCGAAAGTGTTGCCGGTGCAGGAGTTTGTGCACGAACTGACTTCTCGATTATGTCCCATAAATGATCGATGGGATTCATGTCGGGTGATCTTGGTGGCCAAATCATTCGCTGGAATTTTTCAGAATGTTCTTCAAACCAATCGCGAACAGTTGTGGCCCAGTGACATAGCGCATTGTCATCCATAAAAATTCCATTGTTGTTTGGGTGTATGAAGTCCTTGAATGGCTGCAAGTGGTCTCCAAGTAGCTGAACATAACCCTTTCTAGTCATTGATCGGTTCAGTTGGACCAGAGGACCCAGTCCATTGCATGTAAAAACAGCCCACACCATTATGGAGCCACCACCAGCTTGCACAGTTCCTAGTTGACAACTTGGGTCCATGGATTCGTGGGGTCTGCGCCACACTCGAATCATACCATCAGCTCTTACCAACTGAAATCTGGACTCATCTGACCAAGCCACGGTTTTTCAGTCGTCTAGGGTCCAACCGATATGGTCACGAGCCCAGGAGAGGCGCTGCAGGCGATGTCGTGCTGCCCAGTACAGCCAAAGTTCGCTGCACTGTTCTAACGGACACGACCGTCGCACGTCCCACATTGATTCCTGCGGTTATTTCACGCAGTGTTGCTTGTCTGTTAACACTGACCATTCTGCGCACATGTCGTTGGTCTCGTCATTAAGTGCAGGCGGTCGGCCACTGCGTTGTCCATAGTGGGAGGTTATGCCTGAAATTAGGTATTCTCGACACACTCTTGACACTGTGGATCTCGGAATGTTGAATTCCCTAACC